>PNEQ01064129.1:0-11363 GCA_003012365.1 Medauroidea extradentata | reverse complement strand
GAACAACATGGCTATGATCACACTGCGATCCATCACACACTCGACTACACACAACTGCAGTTTCCCAACTATTTTTCAGCCGTCCGGGTGAAAACGGAGTAAAACCGGACAACTTTCTTGACGCTTGCACCCGGACTGTTTGCTACCGGCCGGAGACCGGCCGGGTGATAACCGGAACGTGTAAAAGAGCCCTAAGGGTTAGTGGATCAAACTCCGGCAAATCCGTACTTTTTTTTTTTTTTTTTTTAAGTTTCAGAAATTTTTTTAAGTTTATAAAAAATATTTTTTTAGTTCTTAAAATATTGCATGTGCATTTAATACGTCCAACGTTATATTTTTATCGCCAGCTAAATATTTTGTACTGTTAACAAAATACAGCCATTTGCCTCAAACAAATCGAGGGAACAAAATAATACTGTACGAGCAAACAAATATTTAAATGTCCCTATATAGAAATAGATGATTTGGTTGATTCAAACGAATTTTGTTTGCACCAACAAAATTTTTTTCTCAGGTGGCACAGTTAACTTAAAAAGAGTATTTTAGGAATACTTTTTTGGTACGTAAAAGGCTACTCAGTTTCGTGTAACATCAGTAAAATTTGATAGCTACTTATGAGCTATAACTGTAAATATTTTGTGATATGGGTCACAATTCAAGGCAAAATGTATAGTCCAAATTGCGTAATGGAATCTTGGCATCATTTTAGATCTTAAAAATGTCTGGTATTGTGACACACGACACAGAATAGTAACAGTTACTACCCATTAGCAGCTGTCACATTTTGCTATACGAAAATACAGTACAGCAACACAGGATATCGCCAAATAATAATTTCGTTCCACCCTCTATACCGCAAACACCAGCTGAGCCAGGAAGGCGCGGGGTTTGATGGTAGAGGGGAGGTGGAGTGAGGCTGGATGGAGAGGGGGGTGAGACGTGAGAGTTGCGAGCTCGACGTGCGTAGTTTCATAAGGCGACCGCCATGTGCGGCGCCATTCAATATCCCATATCGCCAGCGACCCGTTTACGACCCATAACCCCGGTCAGGCACGTCACACGTGTCCCCGGTATTAGCGACACACTCACCCTTCCTGCCCAGCCTTCTCTACAACCTTCGTCGTCGAGTAGTTGCCCCAGCTACTTTCGTGCCAAGTCCTCGCTGGCCGCGCACTTACACCGCCTTTACAAAGATAAACACTACGACGGACGCAATAATTACTCATGACGGACAATCCATACGTTCCAGCAAATAATAATAATAACAACAATAATAAATCCGCAAAACGTAAGACCAGAACGCAAAAGTTGGTCGACCTGTACTTTTTGCGTTTTTAGCTTGCTTTCCGCCTTCTGTATAGATAGAACATACACGATTAACAATACGTGTATACAAGGCTCCGAATCTTTTGTTTTGCCACACTTTTATTTATGCGTGAGAAAATATGATAAAACGTCATCAAACAGAAACCTTTAAAAACAAATAATATTCCGTATTAGAACAATTTCAAGTCATGCTAGTAACGACTAATATCTTGCGAAGTTAATAAACGATTTTTTTTCCTTACGGGCGTTGCGTTCATCGGCATTATGTTAATTATCAGCCCGGCCTTAGCGATCACACCGATTATACAAAATGTTCTAACATACCTCGCCACACCAAGCCTAGACAGGTTTCCTTAGAAAATTACCTATGATAACGCTAAATTTACCGCTGCTGACCGAATTGTATAATGTGTTGGCTGTTGACGCAAGGCAACCAATTGGTACACAGTGTTTTACTATTATTTATTTTCTATGGGACTTAGCGCTTAAAATGCGTTGCAGTGTGTTTGTAAATACGAATTTTACGAAACTATCCCACTGTGTCAATGTGCGAAAAGAAAATATACTTCAAAACATGACGGAAAGGTAGTTTCAAAGCTTCAAGTCAGTGAGAAAAACAGATTTGGAGACCCTTACAATGGCAAAAAACAGTTTTTCTCCAACTTCTTTTATCTTAAAATTTGTTCACGGGATTCACGTAAAACTACTATAGAAACATGCAATGGACCTCCACTCATCAATAAAAAGATGGGGTCACCACTGAAAGTGTCAATCAGGCGAGTTATATACGAAACAACTGCACGCCGTTTCATTGCCTTGCGGTAGAGGTGATACCGCACCAGATGAGCCGGTCAACATCGCCCTTGGGGCCGTGCCTCACTCATACAAACACACTGCCAGTAGGCGGATGCTGCCCTGCAACTCACCCCCGCGTGTCACCATATAAAACCTCTCCCTCGAGTCTTTCGATGGTCAACAAATCCCGATTTGACTACTTCTACCCAAGCACAGGTCCTCCACTTACGACAGCGTCTATATCGAGGTAAAGCAAAGTACAATACAAACATGTAAAAGTTCGTCAGAAAACTGGTTCACTATCAAATGTACATTACCGAATAAAAGCATAAACATGTTTCGACTGTAAAGGGCCTAAACAATACGTAATAAACACTCATCACTGAACCTCAAACAATCGCTCTTTTTGAAACCCAAAACCTTTAAACCCCAAACAATCGCTATCTTTGAATCCCAAACAATCGTTCCTCAGTCTATAACTGTAAGCATCAGAGTCCTCTACTGCGACCGTCCCGTATATCCCTGTGGCGAGCAAGGTGTCCATCTGCCTAGTCAGCTACAACCAAGTGCAACCTTCCACCGTAGGCCTACTCCTTTTGCCGGGAAGTAAGATGAAGAGACAAAATAAGGATCGAGGATCAAACCGCCCACCCATCCACCAACCCCTCATCCAACCGGCCGCTGGACACGCAGTCAATTTTCTTATCACTCAAATATCGCGGTAACCTTCACAAATTATGCAGGAATCATACAGGAACGAGACTGCACATCCGACCGCTGCGAAACTAAAAACAAAATATGTCTGGCAATCAGCACAGAGGTTTGTGACGTCAGCGCGCCAAAAATGGCGGACGCAACGCGAATGTCAAATAGAAATTATGTATCTTATTCGAGTCGGAATTTATATTTTTTTCGGGAAAAATGTTACTGAAACTGGTGAGTTGGTAGTAATATAAGTTTTATTTATTTTATAAGAGATTTGTGTTAGTTAACATAAGCATAAGCATTTTAATCAAACGTGTAATTGTGCTTTTATTTCCACATTTCAGATTTGCAACGGTCATTAAAAATTTATTACAAATAAACTAAAAAATCTGAAACGTAAACATATGTGGCTGTCGTAATAGGCATTAGTATAATGTACTGCAGTGGCAATGCACTATTTACATATAATATTTTTAGTACTTGTCGCAAGGCAGCCAAACTAGTATTCGCAATAACGATTTTATGTCGCACCGCGCACGCCGTGTCCTCCTGTCGCGCCTATGTGATTCCAGCATGACTCACCAGACGTAGAAAATGGCAATCGACTAGTCGCGCAACAGAAGCAGATTGGTCCGCCTGAAATTTCGCTACCCGCTCACGCAGGCATGATCGCCGGGTTGCCTATACATCGCAGTGGCTCTATCTCAACATTCACACAGTTATCACTGATGGGTTAGTTTGGGCTAGTCTCTATCGTGGTGTCCTAAATTTTTAGATCACTTGGTTTTTCTTTCGGCTTATATTTTTGGATGTTTATTTTATTTTTCTTTATTTGTTGTTGCCTAATTCTTTATGGACTACTTCATGTTCTGTTGTTTTCGTTTATGTATGTATTGACTACAGCCAAACTAAACTTGTTTTCTCTCTTCTTTTCGTTAGTTTTTTTCTCAGTCTCATATTGGGTTTCTGGGATGACAGAATATTGCAATGACGTTATGTCTACAACAGTACAGTACGTTAAAAAGCGTTAAATCTGCGACTATACCGCAAATTGTACTTACTTCGCGCAACAGTACAGACATGGCGATCGAGATGGTAATGCATACTTAGGTAAGCTAAAGTATAGCAATTTATGTCCTGCTACGCAAGCTCAATAGAATTTGTTGTCTAATCACAAAGTTAGTATTTTTCTTATCAGAATTTTAAAAAAATGGAAAAGAAAAGCATACAAGATATAGTGGTTAAAACCTAGCCTTAAGGGTGTTCAAGAGCGAAAAAGTCATAATTTTATATTTATAATAAATAGTGTTAGTTTTGTAAACAATACTTGTGAGAGCAGTTTCCTCTTACGAAACAATTTTAGCTGGCGTAGTTTTCTCAAAATCAAAACTTTGCGCCTAAGTCAACATTTGCATGTTATGCTACCATGCAAATAATGAAAACCAATTTACTTACGTACGTGAAATAATTCACAGTAAAACAACATACTATGTACTACGTAATAAAACATTAGAAAAAATCTTGCGAACTGATTTCGTATTTTAAAAATTTTGCTGAGTTTGCAACTTTTTTCTGTGCTTTTGTGATTTTTTTTAATTCAAAATATTACGTTGTGGTTATTTTTAATGTTTTATTGCATAGCTCATAGGATGTAAGTTCACAGTAAATTATTTTGTTTAAGTAGGTCAGTTGGTTTTCACTATTTGCAAGGTAGTAGTACAAGCAAATTTTGATTTTACACCCCGTTATGAGGAAACTATGAGAGCTAAAATTGTTTCGTAAAAGCACAATAAACACACAAGTATCGTCTACAAAACTAACAATATTAAATAAAAATATAAAATTATGATTTTATCGCACTTGAACAGTCTTAAGGAGTGGCGAGTACAACAGTGATCTATATAGTAAACAAAATACACATTATAATATCACGTTTGTTGTAAACACGTTTGTTAAGCTACACCGACAAGAAATATGATCTACACTAGAGTTTTATTGAAGGTTTAAATACTAACTGTTATATATATATATTAATTGTTAATGAAATATTAATTGTTAGTGTTAGTTAAATATTAATAATAAATAGTAAATAAAAAATAGTAAATATTATTTGTGGAATATTTTAATAGCGTAAAAGTAACAAGTAGGCTAATATAAATACTTGATTTTTATTTTACATTTTCATTCACGTTCGTAAAAAAAAGTTTTAACACATATGTCGTAACTCACTCGTGCTCCCCCCCCTTTTTTTTTTTTGTCATTTACCCTTAGTTGACCACCAGTTTCCAGAATTGCAGTTTCGCATTGCGGTGCACAAACTTAACCAGAACTTGAAAGTTGTATTTCTCAAATTAAAGTAGGGCGACGGTATAAACGTACTGAAAGTTTACCTCGAGTATTGGGGTGACATCAAGCAACTGGTGGCGCAGAACATACTACATACTGCCATCACACAGCCACAATACGTCGCTGCTAACAGGACCACACAAGAGAGCAGATCAATACAGTTAGGTATATTTGCGGACATTCCGCCATTCAATGATTCGGCCCAGTCACACAGCGCAGGTAGCGATACTCCCAGCTATGCTCATAAACTATTGAAACCAGAGTCTACGCTCAACGTGGGGGCTGTATCTCGTGCTGGTCCTCAAGACCACTCAGTTAAGATGTGCTTCGCGGATCATATACTGTAAGTAGGCCTACTAAAACTGAAGCGTAGTTATGAAACTATTAATATTATTGAAAATGTGATATTGCAATCATCTCTCAATATCCAATGAAAACCAAATAACACCTAGTGCGAATTAAGTACAAACATGTCACGCAATCGTAAAATGTGATGTTTCAGTAAAGGAATATTGCCAGTAATTCATTTGACTATTTAGTTATGATACGAAAATGACTAATTTCGGCATATGAGTATTAATGTTCTTCCGAAACCTCAGGAGGGTTGGGTAAGTAAAAAAAAAATTGAGTTTAAGGGCACGGTAGACAGCAGTTTTTATCACCACGTTCTTATTTATATATCTTTACCAGAAATTTGTTTTTATTAAACACATAAATTGTGACTAAATTTTGCTCTAACGAAATTTTTCAGTCACCATAATTTTGCATAATGGCTCGTCACAGTCAAAATTTGCATTTTACGGTTTTAAGGACGCACCAACTCACATAACAAATTGAAAAAAGAAAAAAAAACAATGAATAACGACGTTGCAGGCTACAACTTCTCACAATGCAAAAACTATACGAAATTAAAAAAAAAAATCACAAGAGAATATCTGGTTTTAAAAAAACGATGAAAACTACTGTCTACCGTGCCCTCAAGGTGTTGAAAACATAACCCGAGAGAAGTTTACCCATGTTCGAATGTTCACTTGACAGTCTCTCGATCAACTCCTCACCTACCTTGATCTCGAGCAGTTGAGCAGTTAGTGGCGGTTAGCAGACGAAAGTCGCCATTTGCCAAGAAAAAAAAATAAACATAACTAAAACCACAACGAAGAGAAAAATATTTAAATATATAACATATGTATGTTTTTTTGTTTCCGCCATATTAAAACCCTGACCATCATTACAGGTGTTATTGTGGTTCCTGATGATTAACCAAACCTGGTCACGGGACTGAGATAACATACCTTATTCCAGCATGTAAACTTTCAAAAACGCTTCCAAGCAACGACAATACCTTGTTTAAAATAGCAATTTGTTCACGAAAAATACAGGAGACACGCGTGTTACTATATTTAAAAAAAAGTACTATCTGAAGAATACTATGATAAAAAATTACTGATACACCGATATTTTTGCCGTTTTCTTCTTATTATCAATCACTTTTGTGCTTCTATAAACAAATAAGGTCACAACAAAGAACCTACTTCCATCCATGGACTAAAAAAAAAAAAAAAAAAAAACATTGGAATCTTTTACAGCTTCTGAAATAAAAGAGCGGAAATGACCACCTAAAATTAGACTAGGCTAATTAGAGAAGTACGGAAACACCTTACGGGTTTGGGTCCAAGGTTATATATTTTTGACAATTTATTTTTTTTTAACATAAAGGGTAGCAGATATCATAAAATCACCCTTTAACTTTGTTATTGATAATTCGCGATAAAGTAAGAACTTTTGAAGACCTGTCTAGAAAAATAATTTTAAAAAATATTATTTATTGTAGCTTCAGACGTTTTGAGTCTAACACAATGTATATATACACTCTGATTGTTACTTTGAGTGGTTCTGTTTGTATTAAAATGTTGCAGGAATTGTGAATTATCAGAAAGGAAAACGGTCACTGGGGTTTTAAAAGTTCTCACTTTATCCCGAACCACATATATATAACTGGTTTTAACTACGTACTCTGATTTTGTCGAGACAAAATACAGCGTGATGTAGCTAATTGGTTAACGAAATTTCCTTTCATTTGATAAATTAGCTAAAATCTTTACTCTATCTCGAAAAATTACATTACGTAGTAATACCAATTTGCAACAAAGTTACAGAGCAATTTTACGTAATCGGCTCTAGTCTGGGTTTAAAAAGAAATAATTCTCTGGAAAGCCGAGAAACTCGAGACTTGTGGCCTACGCAGTTAGTGAAGAGGTTGGGGTTGCACGTCGTCTTCAGAGTTGAGGCCTGAGTTTGGCTGGGGAGGCATAGCACTCTGGAGATTGGCTGTGGTAACTGACTGAAGGAGCGTGGTGGGGGTAGAGACCGCTGTGGCCTGATGGAGGGAGGGGGGGTTGTAATTGGGGGTGATTATTAATGGCCGGAGGAACCCCAGCAGGCGATAGGGCTGGTTGGCTAGCGGCTGGCGGAGTGATGTGATGGACTCGACCATGGTTAGTTGTAAGGGAGTTGTTGAGGGTGAGGAGGAGGGGAGTGTATGACCGCCGAGTTGGTCGGCCCACGGCCGGAACACACCGGGTCTGAGCGCCGCATCCATTAGCTGGACGGGTAATTAGAGCGGCCGCTGTGTCGTGCGGTCGTGAAGGATTGCGATAGGGGCGACCTTCGCCACTCTGGCAAATGCGTCTCCACCTTACTGGAAGTCTCGGCGTAAATGTCGCGAGGATTACGGTGCTCACCTAGTTCTACAGCCAGCGAAGTGCACAGATTTTTATCAGCGCTGAAGAGAAGTCCTCGCCTGGCACATGGGCGATGTCGTAGCGTATCACGCGTATTCTTTTTCACGCGAAACCGCTTAGTTTATTCATGCTACGTTTATCTACAAAAATAATACACTTGAACTATTCTTCTGTGTTTTTAAAAAAATCAGCACGCTTGTTGGAAACAAAACTGGCTAAAAAAATGGGTTTCTTAGACTAATGTAACTCCGAAAATACCACCTGATTTAGTAAAATGCAAAGGGGCAGAGGGAGAGGCATCCGATGGTCATTACTATATACTTTCCAACAATAAAAGTTTGCGGTCACCGCTTTAAGTCCCACAGGAAAAAAGACTACCTTGCACGCCAATTTGGCGCGAGGAGAATGATTCCCGTAGAGCTCCACAGTTCCCGCGCGTCAAACGTGGGCATTTAACACCGGTGAAGACTCCTCTTAACATCTAGGTCTTCAAAGCTGGTGAGGGGTGACATTATGTAAGTATGGAGTAGCGCCGCAATGAAGGGGCGAAGAAAATGAGAGATCCCCAAGGAAACCCGCCGACCAGTGGCATCGCCCGCCACGATTCCCGCGTGTGAAAATCCGTGGACCAACCCTGCCGGGTGTTCTACAGCCAGTGATTTTTGGTGAAAAAAATTTTGCACCAATTTGTTTTGATGTCTTATTAGCACATCTGCAGCTCGCTCTGTTTCATGGTCAGTGTTGGGATGTTTTTAAGACATGAGTCTTCACTGGTTTCAAACTTCCGCGTTTGACGCGAGGGAACACCGGAGCGATAAGAGCCAGAATTCCATGCTTGACGAGAAACTTATCGCCTCTATTGACAGTACGCCAAACTGGCGTGCAAGGTTTTCGTTTTAGACTTATTTCTTATGCGACTTGTAAGCGGTGACCCTAAAATTTTACCTTTGGATAGCATGACGTAAAGGTCATCGTATGCCTTTCGCTTTGCATTTTACAAATTCAGGTGGTATCTTCTGAGATCTAGCAGTCTATAAAAGCCGTGTTCAGCTATTTCGAGAGGCTCGAAAAAATAATGTTTCTAATAAGCGTGCTGAACTTTTAAAAACACAGAAGCATTCAAGTGTGTGTTCTTTTCGTAGATGAACGTAATAGGAATAAGTTAAGCTGTTTACCCCGTAAAAAAGAATACACGTGACACGCTGCAACACCGTCTCGGGGTTCTGCCCACAATTCACAGACGTGCACATAAGACATTGAAACGCGTTAGTGCAAAATTCTTTTAACCAGAAATCACATTATCTACCTAGTTCGTAACATATTTTGTCACTTAATTCTGAGGGTAGCATAATGTATTCCTGTGAACTTTTTATACGTCTTTGTTTATAACATTTTATTTCTACATTGTGTTTGTTTCCTCGAGTTTATTTCAGTGCGTACATTAATTCTATACATTTGAGATGCGTGAAGTACAGATGCTATAAGTTTTTTGTGCTGTGCAACGTAAGACTCTCTATAAATAATTTGCCAATATGAAGTGGCAATTATTTCACAAATTAAATAACTCATAAAAAACTAAGGACATGCAAATCACACGTACCTGTAGGTGGACCCTACTTTTCGTGTCGTCCAACCACAGATATTTTCGCAGATGTAATTATATTGCAACTATAGGAATAGTTTACGCGAAGTTCTTTAAGGCGCCCGCCTGGTGGCCGTGTGAGTGAGGCACGCCGCCAAGGGCGATGTTGACCGGCTTATCTGGTGCGGTATCATCTCTACCGCATGACACTGAAACAGCGTGCAGTGATATCGAAGAACACTCGCCTGACTGACACTTTCAGTGGTGACCACATATTTTATTGGTGGAAAGTTTTAAGCTAAGCCCAATACACCTCTCTATTGTAGTTTTACACTAATCTCGTGAGTAGTTATTTGGTTACAATGTATTGAGAAAAAAAAGGCGTTTTTAGCCATTTTGAGGGGCTCCGAAATGATCTTTCTAAGCAACGTGATTTTTTGAAACTACCATTCCGAAGTCGTTTGAATTGATTGTTCTTTTCGTAAATGCTCACATTATAAACATGTTGAGAAGTTTCTTGGCAAAAAAGTGTTCTGCTAGCACGCTGCAACGCTGTTTACAAAACAGCTAGGCAGGCGCCTTAAGTGCTCTGCGAATATCAAGTTCCTTTTCAAAGTAATGTTCAGCAGGGCCGTCAACAGAAACTTTTGGGCCGTTCACAATTTTATTCGAAACCCCTTTCACATGTTACTCACCAAATTTTACCTAAATTGTTTTCCCTCCCCTTTTTTCTTTAGCCCGTTTACATTTTACCTGGACTAATTTCTATCAAAGACAAGAAATTTTCCACCAAAGAAAGCAGTTTATATTTCAGCTTAATAGTGTTAGTATTAAAGTATTTATACAAGTCTCAAAACCATGTGATTATTTTGTGTCGTAATATACGATAAACTCTCCCGATGAAACCAAAAAATTCAAGTGTAAACGAATTTGTTTTTAATTAAAGTTTGGGGTATTCTGGGAAATCTTCAAAGTTTACGAAATATAATATGTCATTTCATTACTAAGCGAGTATTTAAAATTATTTTTTATCATTAAAGTCAGGGATTCCGTTAGCCTACAGGGGCCCGAGGCAAGTGTTAGAACCCCCCCCCCCTACCCACAAGTTCTCTATGGCCCTGTTCTCCGGCCGGTAGACTAGGACGGAGTGCTAATAAGATACAAAATGCGCAGTAATGTTAGATCGTCAGTTCACTGTTATGGTAAGGGGAAATCACAATTATGGTACCTTGGCACAAACTTATGGTACATGTATAATAAATGTGCAAAATCACTATTATCACTTTAGCTTACTCTCATTATTTAGTTATTTATATTTTACAGTACTGGTATCAATACGTACAAATTAACATCCAGAGTAAAAAAAAAATAAATAGGGCCTCCTTTACAGTGTCCATCTTCCGTTAAAAGAGTCTCCTAATTCGCCCAATATTCATGTTGAGCAGCAGAGGTGGTGCCAAAAACGTTGCTACAACATTACAATGTGCAAAGTTGGCTACACAGTCCATCGACATGTTACCTACACGTGCCATATATGTTACATGGGCAATGTTGCAGACGGGACCTAGCAGCACGTTTCCTGCACATGCCAGAAACATTACACCGGCAACATTGCAGATGGGACCTCGCAGCACGTTTACTGCACATGCCAGAAACATTACACTGGCAACATTGCAGACCGGACCTCGCAGCACGTTTACTGCACATGCCAGAAACATTACACTGGCAACATTGCAGACCGGACCTCGCAGCACGTTTCCTGCACATTCCAGAAACATTATACTCGCAATGTTGCAGATGGGACCTCGCAGCACGTTTACTGCACATGCTAGAAACATTACACTGCCAACATTGCAGATGGGACCTCG
>PNEQ01064128.1:0-11364 GCA_003012365.1 Medauroidea extradentata | reverse complement strand
GTGTTTATATGTTCTTGTTGAAACTAGTCTTCCCACCGTGCAGGACAGGCTGACTTCAAGGTGCGCTGCCCTTTATCAACCAACAATCAAATATACCTCGTCCCTGCTTACACCGTTGACACAGCGATATGGATTCTCATGTGTTTATATGTTCTTGTTGAAACTAGTCTTCCCACCGTGCAGGACCGGCTGACTTCAAGGTGCGCTGCCCTTTATCAACCAACAATTAAATACACCTCGTCCCTGCTTCCACCGGTGACACGGCGATATGGATTCTCATGTGTTTATATGTTCTTGTTGAAACTAGTCTTCCCACCGTGCAGGACCGGCTGACTTCAAGGTGCGCTGCCCTTTTTCAACCAACAATTAAATACACCTCGTCCCTGCTTCCACCGGTGACACGGCGATATGGATTCTCATGTGTTTATATGTTCTTGTTGAAACTAGTCTTCCCACCATGCAGGACCGGCTGACTTCAAGGTGCGCTGCCCTTTTTCAACCAACAATTAAATACACCTCGTCCCTGCTTCCACCGGTGACACGGCGATCGTGGTGCATGCTAATAAGTAACTGAATAATTGGGCCAGCCTTCTTAGCTGAAAAAACAATCGCAGCCAATGTCTAACTCGATATGCTGACTGAATATGCTGTCCCACAATTGGATGGCATTGAAGATTGTTTCATCCTTCAGCAGAATGGGGCTCCACCCCACTGGGGATTGGTAGTTCGTGCCTATCCCGATGAAAAATTTCCAAACAGGTGGATCGGGATAGATGGTCCAATGCTGTGGCCAATTTGTTCCCCTGACATGGCCCCACTTGATTTCTTTCTTTGGAGCTATGTTAAGGTTCGAGTGTATAACTCAAAAGTTCCCTACATCAATGAACTGAAGAGTAGGATCAGCCAAGCCCTTGCCACCATTGATGCAAGCGTTCTCGAGAGAACATGGACGTAAATTGAGTATTGGCTTGATGTGCTACGCAAAACTAATGGTGCACATATCGAAATTTATTGAATGAGCAACGAGAAAAAATTCACATAAAAACTTGTGAGATTCTGATTGTAATGCCACAAACATCATCCAGATATATTTTGCATTATTTTTTATTACAGTTTGAAGTTGTAAAGGTTTGTTATGGACACCCTGTATATTCTGTGCATTTCTCATATCTTAAAACACCGTAAAAGGTTACATAATTACGCAGTGTGCATACGCATGGAGGCCAAGAGAAGAGCACAGATCCGTTATGTACAATACAGGGTTGCAACATTCCTTATTTACAGAATACATGCACCATTTTTTTCCGTTATCGGTGAAACGAACAGTATAATATTATTTGTCATTTTAAAGCGCAGAAGAATGTTTGAAGTAATTGAGATTGAAGGGTATGTTGGCGAGAACTTGTGTCGCTACGAGAGAGTACTGGTGACAGAGCGCTGGTATCTGCACGACTCTAGTATTGATCTGCAAGCTCGCACAACCTCGCACCTCCCTGGTACTTCTATTCTACTGACTGCATCTTGTATACGCAGCTTGCGATCATCCTCCACTGGCTGACAGATCAACAATAACAACTTAGCCTATTTCCGTTATAATGGTGCCTAGTTCTCTCACGTATCCATCGACTATCAGCTATAATTGTATGATTTACAAGGCATGTACACGAGTCCTTGCGAACAATTGACGTAACTTATTCACCTCAACACAATACATAAATCATATCAGCTAATGTTAGCTGGGCGAGTCACTTACAACAAACATCCCGTATAGAAAACACAATACTCATTATGCTTATAAACACGGCCTCTTATAAGCCATGCTAGTGATATCCATTGTATATTTTTTAAACCAACCAAATATCAATATCAGAGATTCAGTACATGTCCTGTTGTTAATATATAATTACTGACACCCTAATGTTTTCGTAACAGTAGGTATGCCCTACGTGATTTGATAGATTTTGTCACCTCGTATATGAAGAATTCTGCGATGAAGATAAAACAAAATCCATCAGAATATTTTTGTAGGCATACAGTACATTATATTACAAATCGCCGAAGGGCCGCGGTAGCCGAATGGTCTGACCATTCGCCTCCTACCAAGGCGGTCCGGATTCGATTCCCGGCGGGGTCGGTCGCGTGTGGGAATCGCGCCGGACGATGCCGTTGGTCGGCGGGTTTTCTCGAGGATCTCCCATCATTCCGGCGCTGCTCCATACTCACCTCATGTCACCCCTCACCAATGCTATATACGTCGATGTTAAGTGCTGACCAAAATCTCTCACTCACTCTCTCACCCACAAATCGCCGAACATACTTTAATGCGTCGTATGACTGCACTAACATTTTCTTAAAATTCAGATAAAAATTGTTCGACTTTTTGCACCAAAGTGAAGAAAAAAAATTACCGAGTGAGGCCGTAACTCCTCGACATTTAGTACGAAAAATACACTCGGGTTCCTTCAAACCCTGGAGTTCCTTTCAGTCAACGTTAGCACAGCATCTCCTTGACAGTCTTACTTCATATTACGTTTAACTCTTAATGGCTTCCTTCAGTCTCCCCTTCCTACTCCAATACTCTAGGACATGTTAGTCTGATTGCTAACTGTAGACTTTAAGACATAATTACAACATTCTTCTATAAGTACTTAAAACACCGCTCAACTTAATCGCATCAATGCAACAGATACGTATTCGTACTCGCCTTGCGTACCACCAGTTAAGTTAGACACAATACACAGATAATTGTACATATTAATAAGGTATTAGTAAAAAATAGCACATTATTGATACTGATGGTTTCTGCAACGGTCTGTTATTTGTCAACATAACCTGCTATCTATTCTCGCCTTGCGAAATTATATTATACCCCTGCAGATTATGAATCGAGCAACAAAAATTATAAGACATGATTTTATGTGCCCTTAAAATTAAATTTAATGTATTCGGTTTAGTGCTCACAAACATCTATCTTGAACTATGCATTCTCCTTGACTTAGAATTTTCGCCGGTGAATGAAAGAATAAGTGTAGTGTCAGGGTTATTTGTTTAATTAATGACTATAATTTCAAACAATGAGTTACGATCTAAAAACTTCGAACATGCACAAACTGTAGTTAGTAGTCGTTTGGAAGAGGTGTGATGGGCCACCTGTCACTTTGGATGATGTCACGGCCACCATCATGAATTCCGCTTTAACCTTGACCTTCTCCCCCAAAATAACACTTTTACCCTCTGAAATTACCAAAATTTCCCAAAATACCCTCTACAATTCCTTTATTTATTTATATATATTTTTTTCGAAAACATTTCCTGTACCCATTATTCCTAAAATTTTACTTTTTTTTCTCTCGACTCAACAAAATTACTTTAGCAGATGTCTCAAAACCAGCATGACCCCAAGTCTTTTCAAAGCGGCTACATTAATCATTTTTCCGGTCTCACTGACTCATTCAGAATTTTAATTATAAACAATTTTATTAATTCTTAATTTTTTAAGTTCAATTTAAATTCATATAAATTTATTATTATTTAACATTAAACTTAAATGCATAACATTTTATAGATAATACACAACTGTACCTCTTTCCATATAAAATCAAACGATAATATTTAAAGTTAAGAAATCTCTATCATTTACAAATTTCTTCTTTTCATAGTATGATATTTTATTTCACGACAGTTTGTGGTATTTACGTTTTAATAAAAAGAGTAAATACCACAAACTGTCGTAACTTAAACCCAACTGTTATCTTTAAACCATCTGATCGATTTCTAATAAATTCAGTAATATTTAACATTATAACATTATACATGCGTAGTATTTTCCTAAAGGCCACCGACGACTACACACTTATTCCTCCCCGTCAACAACTTATATCCCGTCGATTTCCAATCAATTAAATTTTTTAACTATTTATAACATTTATGTAAAACTTGTTATGCTAGCAGTACACTTCGTCCCTTGACTACTTTCAGACATTGCGGACAGCATCGCACTCACCAAAGAATTGACTTGGCATTTGTTTAACCATACAGCTTAAATGTAGCTCCCTTGTCACACCTCTTCCCCTTCTTCAAACCGACTCCACCACCCTCCTTCCTCACCTTCCTACAAACCCACCCCGCTACCAACCCCCTAACACCCCACCCTTCCCTCATCTCCCCCTCCCCTGCTCCTACCACTCCAACACTCTTGTGTCTAGCGACTGAATCTGAAGCCGCACGCTCGACAACCATCGGAAATGCTCGGCCGCTCGTCTGATTAAGGGAGTCTCTCTCTCTCTTCCGTCCTTTCCCCATGTGTTTACCGCCTCCCTCCTCCCCCACGACCACTGGATCCAACTCTGCGTGTGTGTATCCTGAACCACTGTAAGTTCGTGTCAACTTTTGGGATTAGTTCATGAACTATGTTTCCAGTCTCTAAATCATTAGATTCCGTGTAAGCCTATGTGATTTTCAAATCGCCAGAAAATTTGTTGTCCTAGGCAGAACAAAGCACAAGCTGTGTTACAAATCGTTTACACCAAAAACATATGAATACAGACTTACACAGTGAAACAAATTGCACTTATGCTGTTGAAACATACATTTTCGAATACATTTTAGTTAAAGGAACTCAATAACTAAAACATGCCCAATTACAAAAAAAAAAAAAAAAAAAAACGACACGGTTTTTTAAACTACCAAATTGGTAATATTTAATAATTTTTACCGTACACTTTACACATATAACAAAAACTTTACTGAAAAAAAACTTAAGGAACTTTTCTCACAACACTGATGTGAACGGTGCTCTTTCTAGTTAATTTTAAAACTCGTCCGTTAGTACAAAATTATTATAAGCAAAAAAATTAAAAAAAATATTTAAACATATTGAGTGACGTTTAAAAAGTACGACACGCTCCCGCTCCTATTACTACACTTCTCACAAAGTGTAATTTTTTATAATGTTGAAAACCGTAGGTATGATTAATTCGGTGTGGCCATTCGAGCATTGAAATATTTTCAAGCAATAAAGTGAGTTGAGAAAGGTTGGGTCGGATGTGGATGTATTTCTGCTTGTTACGAAACATAAGTATGTATTGGCACATAAATTATATAACTAGTGATTACCACATAATTATTTACTAACTTTAAAATGCTCACAGCTGTATGTCAAGATTCCGTTAATAGTTTTAAAGATGATGACAGTGACTTGAAAATGCTGTATATTTTGGAGCAAAAATAAAACAAAAAAACTAAATTTTAAAGTACAGGAAAACACATAACAAGAAGTACATTGGCGACTGAAGCAATCTGTTCTGTTAAAATTCACTTTTATTTTATGTCGCTGCCATATTTTATTTATAGTTATACATTTTTACACATTTATTGTAAAGACAATGCGCAGATTTTTATTATTATAGGAAAAATGTTTTGAAGGCCGTGAAAAACAAGCAGAAACATGTAAGTTATTCCGGATACCACTGAAAGGGAGGGACAAGGAAGCATTTAGTACACTGCTTGACCAAGGAATAATAGAATTAAAATATAACCTAGAAACAAAGGAGTCTGGAGAGTAATTTGAAAAAAGGATACAAAGAAATAGCCTCCAACTGGGCCTTATTGTAATCGTCTCCATGCAGGACTGAACACCAATATGCTCATTTTATGTAATGCAGTAAGTAGGTGGGTGGGGGTTGAGTGTTGTTGGGCGAGAGGTAGGGAAGGGGCAATAGTGGTCTTTGACGGTTTTAAGCAATGGAAGTGGTTGGTGGGGAAAGTGGTTGGGGCATGGTTACAAGATGGTAGCAGGTTGGGTTGGTAGGTGGGTAGTGGGCGAGGAAGGTGGAGAAACTTGGTTTGAAGAGGGGAATGTGGTGCTCGCTATGACAAGGGAGATACTTAAAAACAGTATGGTTAACCAAAAGAATGGCCAATTCCTTGGTGTGATGATGTTCAGAACCTGTCCGTCATGTGAACCGACCATGTCGGTTTGACCGGCAAGTTTGACAACACGCGAGACAATTGAACATGTCAATTATCAGCAACTAATAAATGTTTACGTATGTATTATTGTCCACAGCTACGTTTTGAACACTTTCACATAAGCAGAAGCCTTTAAGTACCTTATAATCCACTTGTAACAGTTTGGAATATTTTACGACGCAGTATGCAAACATGAAGTATATTCGCCATAGACTTGTGAACTGAGCAGAGTGCACAGCTCTTGTACCGTCCCCTACTTAGGGGCTATCACCTTAAGGGCGCGATCTACCACAATTTTCATCACCATTTTTTTTATTTGTACCAGATATTTCTTTTTCTTATTTTAGACACAAAATGTGACTAACTTTGGCTCTTATGAAATTTTTTTATCTCTCAAATTTTTCGCGTAATGGCTTGTTAAAGTAATATTTTGCATGTTTCCGTTGGTACGCTATTTTGCTCCAAAGTGCCCGCCAGTTAGGTCACCACTCTCAGATATCACAGAAACCATGATCACAGGGAAACATTAAATAAATAAATAATATTAAAATATTTTAGGTTTGTGTTCATATAATTAAGGCCAATTTTTTTTCTTTTTTTCGTCGTGGCCCAACGCAGTTAATATACATACATATGAAATCCCAAAAAGTCAATATTAATTTAATATGTGAACATATAAGATATAATTTCTAAAGCCAATATGGCGCATTCATACAAGTTTTATTACTCTACTACATTAATGAACATAAATAATTTAAATTATTAAAAAAAAACAATTTTGTCACCTTGAGAATTTTAGTTTACACCAGATTTCATACATTTAATCTCTGGCATTTCTGAATGCACATCTCCAAAATACAAAGAAATCTTCTACGACTATAAGCAAATATGCTCCTCTTTCTATGAATTTATCAATCATTATTTATAAAAACCAATTTGGCGACAATCTTAAACAAAAGGTATATTACTCTGGGCAATAACATATATGCCCAAAAATATCATGGCATCTTCGTACAAGAAAACCATATGCACCTAAACGGAATATTAAGGTACTAGCCAAATTAACGACTAAATGACTACAGATGATAATAGCGCCTCCTAACGGGCATAAATCCTACTCAAACAGTTCATAGTCTTAGTTCTAATACCCATACTTAACTTATTTGAGCCCCGTCATCTCTGAATCACTCTCACAAAAACCCCGCATTTATACACAGTTTGTTCCCCTCCCCAAACTGATGACATCAACAAGTCCATGGTGGGAGAAGACCATTAGCGCCGGAACTTGAAGTGGTGAACGTTTCAAATAGGCCGGATCTTGCATATGAACAGCGCTCGAAACACTGCCCTTTATGTATGACGTAACAGCTGCAGCTTCAGAAAAATACCGCTAGAGAGCAAGTCACTGCCGAATCCTGGCCAGCTATTCGCTGCTCCTCACGGCCGATCAACATTCAGGGTAAGTCAGCCCACGTCATACACGGGACATAGCGTAGTCGAGTCTTGAGAATGCAGCAGAACAGACGTAATGTGTGGCGTACTGTTAAAACGTATCTTCGTCGGGCGACACGGAAAAAAACATTCCTGTACAACACAAGGTATGTTTCTCATTACATCAGCGACCATTTCATCCAAGTGTACACACAAAAATCAATAACAAACAGCAAGTATACGGTTCAGTCAATTCAGTCAACTGGTGGGCGGCGAAAATTTTCCATGACGTCGGTAACGGTTGAATTAGGTTAAATTGTGTTTCACCGTTTTAACTACTACACTAAAACCAACTAATGTATCAAACTAAAAAAAATCACAGTGGATAAAGACATTGCAGGCTATAATGACATGCTCATAAAATTAAAGAAGAAAAATTATATTAATTAAAAAAAAATGCTGAATCTGAAAATAAAAATTTAAAAAATCCAATATTTTTTTAAAAATACAAACAGTTTTTATTCTTTAATTTTATGAGCATGTCATTGTAGCCTGCAATGTCTTTATCCACTGTAATTTTTTTGAGTTTGGCATATCAGTTGGTTTTAGTGTAGTCGTTAAAATGGAAACATGGAAAATATGACTGTATTAAGCCATTACGTGAAAACTATAAGAGATAAAAAGATTTCGTAAGAGCCAAATTTAGTCACATTTTGTGTCTAAAATAAGAAAAAAATATCTGATACAAATACAAAATAAAATAATGATGATAAAAATTGCGGTAGACTGCGCCCTTAACTAATGGTGACAGTAACAAATTACAAAGCCGAAGGTAAGGTGGGTTGCGAATCCCTATAGATTTGCTAAGGCAAAAGTAATCCTCACGCTAAACCACAGTCGTAGAAGAACAGGTCTGGACACTCACCTATCTAACAATGTATTTTGCTTGACCCCCTTGTTGTTTGGCTGCAGTTCGTCAAGTTACCGAGAATGTTGTACTTTTTGGCGCTGTTTTCCGGGCGGTCGGACTCAAACTCCGTCCACTTTTTCCATTATTAAATTTATATAGCAAATAAAGATTGCTGGAGCGTTACCTTATATTTGTGAACGAAGGAAGTATTTCATAAATTGATAAAAAATACGTTTTGATAAATTGTTTATCTTAGCGGAAAGGAAGTGGGCGGAGTTTAGTCCGACCGCCGTAACATCAGCGCCAATAAAACATAATATTCTCGGTAACTTGGTGAACTACAGCCAAACAACAAGGGGGTCAAGTTTCCAGGCGAGTGTCCAGACCTGTTCTTCTACGACCATGCTCTAAACAAATAAAATACATAACATCAAACATCTGAGTAAAGTAAAACAGCAACAGCTGCAAGTAAAACCACATTGAAATCCCAAATATGAAAACAGTAAACAGTAGATTAACTTCAAGGAAAACATCATAAAGTTTCGACAATCCCAACAGGGATTTATTCAAATCAAAACAAACAAACATTAATATAACCACTAACATATTACAAATCTCAATAAATTGCCAACGTAAGTCAAAACATAAAAAATGAAAATTTAAAATACAAAGATAACACTAAACATTTATTTAATATTTACAATTTTAAATATGAGATATTAACAGGTTAGTTTGAAATGTAAATAGCATCAAATATTTTTTTTGTAGCAGAGCATAGTAAAGTAGTCAAGAACTGAAGTCTCTTGCTTGCTAGTATCAAATATATTTTATTAGAACTTATAAAAATTGACTTACTGAAATTATCGGAAGTCGATGGTATATAGCTGAGTTGGTGAGAGAGATAAGTTAAAGTGTATAGTCATTGGGGCCGAAAATACATACGTCAAAAATATAATCTCTGTGAAAATATTTCATATAAATTAATTGTTTAGATGTTTTTAATAAATTGAATTCAGTTTGTCTTTTGGGTATAGCTAAAATGGGAGTTAGGTGTAAGTAATAACCATTTGTAGTATTTCTTCTAAATCAATTGTTAAAATATAAAAATAATAACTTTATCCAAGAGATAAAATTTAAAAATTTAATATTATTGTTTGAAGTTGTATAGGAAGTGGTACAATTTGGTCTTAAGCTAAAAAAGTGATATAAATTAGAAAATATATTTAATTATTATTAAATTAGTGAATATAAAACATAAATAGTTAAAATAATGTATATTTTACAATTAAAAATAATAGATGCCCAGCCTCATTAAACAGTGAGTCCGGAAAAATTTCTAGGCAAAAGAAAGATAAAAATCAGGTGGAAACAGGAAATGTAATACAATTTTGTAGTTTTTTGGAGAAAAATTGTCATAAAAAAGGTAATTAATCGCTGCCAGAAATGCCCCTCTGGCCTCTGTTCCAGTGCCTTGTTCGCCTTCCTGAAGTATGGTTTATGCATGTTGTTCTTGAGTGCCATGGGGAATGCCTCTCTGGCCTCTGTACCGGTGCCTTGTTCGCTTTCCTGCAGTATGGAATATTCATGTTGCTCATGAGTGCCGTGGGGAATGCCCCTCTGGCATATGTACTGGTGCCTTGTCCGCCTTCCTGCAGAAAGGTATATACAAGTTACTCTTGTGTGCCGTGAGGAATGCCCCTCTGGCATATGTACTGGTGCCTTGTCCGCCTTCCTGCAGAAAGGTATATACAAGTTACTCTTGTGTGCCGTGAGGAATGCACCCCTGGCCACTGTACCGGTGCCTTTTTCGCCTTCCTGCAGTATGGTATATGCATGTTACTCTTGAGTGCCATGGGTGCCATGACCCTCAGGCGTTTGTACCTGTGCCCTGTTCGCCTTCCTACAGTATGGAATATGCATGTTGCTCTTGAGTGCCTTTGGGGGAATGCCCCTCCGGCCACTGTACCAATGCATTTTTCGCCTTCCTGCAATATGGTATATGCATGTTTCTCTTTAGTGCCGTGGGAAATGCCCCTCTGGCCGATGTACTGGTGCCTTGTCCGCCTTCCTGCAGAAAGGTATATACAAGTTACTCCTGTGTGCCGTGAGGAATGCCCCTCTGGCCTATGTACTGGTGCCTTGTTCGCCTTCCTGCAGTAGAGTATATGCATGTTGCTCTTTAGTGCCGTGGGGAATGCCCCACTGGCCTCTATACCGGTTCCTTGTTGGCCTTCCTGCAGAATGGTATATTCAAGTTGCTCTTGAGTGCCGTAAGGAATGCACCTCTGGCCTCTGTACCGGTGCATTTTTCGCCTTCCTGCAGTATGGTATATGCATGTTGCACTTGGGTGCCATGGGGAATGCCCCTCAGGCGTTTGTACCTGTGCCCTGTTCGCCTTCCTACAGTATGGAATATGCATGTTGCTCTTGAGTGCCTTTGGGGGAATGCCCCTCCGGCAACTGTACCAATGCATTTTTCGTCTTCCTGCAATATGGTATATGCATGTTTCTCTTTAGTGCCGTGGGGAATGCCCCTCTGGCCTCTATACCGGTTCCTTGTTGGCCTTCCTGCAGAATGGTATATGCATGTTGCTCTTGAGTGCCATGGGGAATGCACCTCTGGCCTTTGTACCGATGCCTGGTTCGCCTTCTTGTGATAAGGTATATGCATGTTGTTCTTGAGTTCCGTGGGGAATGCCCCTCTGGCCACTGTACTGATGCCTCGTTCTTTTCCCTGCAATATGGTGTATACATGTTGCTCCTGCGTGCTATAGGGAATGGCCCTCTGGCCACTGTACCTGTGCGCTGTTCGCCTTCCTGCAATATGGAATATGCATGTTGTTCTTGAGTTCCGTGAGGAATGCCCCTCTGGTCACTGTACTGGTGCATCGTTCTTTTACCTGCAGTATGGTATATTCATGTTGCTCTTGAATGTCGTGGGGAATGCCCCTCTGGCCACTGTACTGGTGCCTCGTTCTTTTACCTGCAGTATGGTATATTCATGTTGCTCTTGAATGTCGTGAGGAATGCCCCTCTGGCCACTGTACTGGTGC
>PNEQ01064127.1:0-11363 GCA_003012365.1 Medauroidea extradentata | reverse complement strand
GGACCTAAAGTTGTACACATCGACAGATTGGCCCTCTACGATGGACCTGAAGCTGCTGTGTCTGTTCGGGACGAACAGACTTAAGGAGGGGGCAGTGTTGCGTGCCATGTTCCTGGAGGCCAGTGGTCGGCGGCTGTTTCGTAACACCTTGAGGGCTGGCCGATGACTCAAAGCCCGGGTGGCTCATAGTGGGAAACCCACCTAAACTACGTCATAGATACCTGTCCCAACTGCGTCTTAACCCTTCGAGGGCGGCCGACGTGACTGCTAGCACATCCGAAACATGATGAAATATCTATTTTTAGACCCCTGTAATGCGGGGAATAACCGACTGTCTGGGCTAGTATAAAAGCACAGAATCGGCACATTTGAGGGGAGTTCGCTATTGGAAGTGCTAGAGGAAGGTGCTACGCCTGTGGAGAGAGACTGGTGAAGACATCTTGGCGACGTCAAAGTCTACTGTGAGGCGGCAGGCGGCTACCTGCGGAGCAGTGTTGGCGATACAAGAGGACTGCTGCGGCGGGCTGACAGGCAAAGAGGAGGTGCGCGACGGGAGTCGAACAGAAGACCTCAAGAGTGAAGACAGAGGTGCACTCGGGGTGCTGCGCAGCACATGGTGAGCCATCACCACTTCGGACTGATAAGGTTGTACATTTTCATTATTAGAAATACTGTTGATTGGATATATGACTGAATTTTATTGTGATTTATAGTGTTTAATTAATTGACGGTAGACTTTTCTTGTGCTTTAATTGTCAAGGTTAATTAACGTGTCTGTGACACAGGAGTAATTGTGTGCATAACTAATTGTGTTGTGAGAGTTCTAGTTAATTACTGTTTTGTGTATTTCGTAGCTTTGTGAGCTATTAAATCCAGTACTTAATTTAACTCTTTTATTTGTAATTATAAGATCTCTATCCAAAAGAATTCATGGGAATTGCCCACATATAAAGTTTGTGCTCTCAAACTTGTAACAATATTAACTATCGACTTACATTTGTATTTATTAACTATCCACTTGAATTTGTAGGAATCTTGGTAGCTCAGGGGTAGGCTGCTGGCATAGTGGGTTCAGATCTCGCCTGGTGCAAAAATTTTTTTGTTCTTTAAATTTGTTAGATTTTAACTGTACATAAAGAAAATAAAGGAGTTTTCTTATTTTATAAGTGCATTTATTCTGTACATTCTGAAACGTTAAATTCGTTTTAGATCACAACAGTAAATCCTGTAATATTTTGGTATAGAAATCTCTATTTGCACAAAATATTCTTATAAAAATTTCCGACGTTTTTATGCGGAATTTTACTGTTAAATTTTCTTGTTAGTTCGTTACATAATGGCACAGCACATATCGTTCTTAATAAAAATTTCGACTAGTGAAATATACGTGTTTATGTATAGGTAGTGTAGATTAACCAGATATATTAGTTTCGAATGCAATGCTTTTACAATATGTGTCACGGATTATTTTCCCCATTCTTTCTCGTTTCATCGTCAGTAGTTTAAATTATTGTTTTAAAAGGCGATTTTTTCACCACATATAAATTTATGTTTATGATTTTACTGTCAGTTTGGACGTATATCGATTAAATAAATATAACTTCGGTATCCTGTGACTATTAATTTTGTAGTTTAAGAAATTAAAAAAGAAAAGTGTTTCACGAAAACCTCGATCTCACGATTCTAAGTTTGAAAGCGAAAGCGTTAACACTGCTCTACAACAGCCACATTAATAGTGCTATCTGTAAAAAATTTTACTTAATTTTTTATTTTCAGCAAATCTTAATAAAGTGGCTTATTGATACAAAATGTACTAAAATCGCACAATATATTCTCTATATGACATAACTGAAACAATATTTCGGGGTAAACGTAATCGTAATTGAAATGAATTTTCACTAGCAAATGCTTGCCTGTGTATTAAAATCTAATGTGCGCATGCGCGAAGCATGTGGCAACAGTGTACGAGGCTGATCCCGCGACTATCTCTAGCCCGGCGTTAGTTTGCGTTTACGAATAAGGTAACACTTGGTCCGGACTAAGTCAGGACCAACCCTAGACTAACTGGCACAAGATGATCTCAGGATCATATCGGAACTATCTCACGACTATGAATAAGGCCCTATGAGATAACTGTGTTATGAAAATAATTAACTACGCGTTCCTAAGCCCGGATCACATAAAATACCTGGAGGCAGAACCCGTAACAACCAGACAGAAAACAGTGAATGCTGATTTTCTTTGTAAAAGTTAATTCATAAACTTTAATTACATACCTGCAAATATAAAACACTTAAAAACAAGTAAAGAAAGGGCTTTAAAGTTTTTTTCTGTTGGCTGTAATGTTTGGTCGATTTATTATTAATATATTAAACCTAATATTTACCACTTAAATTCAACCCACTATAAATTTACTATCCAAAAGATTAGTTTATTTCGTAAATAATTTATTAAGTTACTAGCAACCCGGTAGCTGAAATTATCAAAAGCCAATAATTTAAGTCTATACTTTGACATACCGCACACTTCCAAGTCTATGTCCTGCTAAATTCATTAGTGAATTCATTAAAATATGTTTTATTAATGTATTTATTTGTAAGGAAATATGACTCAAAATTAACAAAAAAAAAATATGTTGGTATGATTGCTTCCAAACATCACAAAATCACCCGCTGGGCTAGTAGGAAGAATGCATAAACATTTCATCAAAATCGCTTCAGCTGGATTTGAGTCTATAGAGAAAATGCATACACAAGAAAACAAAGTATATATATATACAATTACACAGTAGCGAACCTGTATAGCTATAATTATTTATAGCCAAGGATTGGAGTCTATACATTGACATTCGCACACTTCCAAATCTCGATCCTACTGAAATAATTTCTTCTTAATTATAATTTTTTATTTATTTACTTGTAGGGAAAATATAACACGAAATAGGCAAAAAGCATATATAATTTTTTTCTGTTTGTCTGATCGCTGCCAAACTTCACAGTATCATTTGCTGGGCTGATCTGAAGATTGCTTGAAAATTTAATTAAAATCTCTCCAGCCGTTTTAGAGTCCATAGGGAACATGCATACACACAAATAGTATTCTGTATGTATATGTGTTTATCAAAGTGAGTTCAGTTTTTTGTTGGTTTTCACTGAGAAATATTGTTCAAATACTCTTTTATTCCTTTTTTTAAGTACCATTCATGCAATTTTATTACATTTTATTACTTTAAAAATACTAAATATGTTAACTCACATAAATATATTTTTTTTAACTACTCGATAAGAAAACGCACCAAAATATAAATTTTAAATACAGTGATTTAACATAAGAACTTAAATATTCAGAGTGTTAGTGTATTAAGGATATCAAGATTTTATTTGTTTGTTTTTTTAAAGATCATATCCTGGTTAGAGTTTTAAAAAATTACCTATGTGCAAATAAATCTCAAGCTTTGTTAGAATGTTATGTTATCTTATTGGAGTTGTCGTGGAAAGTGGGGTTTATTTATTACTTTGTGTAACGCACGTAAGCTCGTTGTTAGTTCTCTGGTTGCTACGTGCGGTGACTTGAGACAATATATTTCTCCTCGCCCAGCAACTTGGAATAAATCAGACCTTGCTGAAAATGTCGGAGACTGTTGATAAACTCGTAACAATGTCGCCTGGCAATGGTGGTACATAGTCATAATATAATGATTTTTATCTTTAAAAGTCTGAAAGAATAACGCATATAGCAAGAACCATTCATTTTGAGACGTGGTTCAAGGTTTACAAAGTATACACAAACAAAGTAGATAATATTTATGCCAAGGAATGATATAAAAAGTTGAAAACTTAAGTTTAATTGCGAACAGGATTGTCGAAATTTAAGTAAACATATCAGAACAACAACGAAACAATACCAATGTGTGTGTTTTTTTTTGTAAACACGGTCTATTTAAATTGGATCATACCTATTTAAAAACTGAAATGCAGTTGTATCAAAGTTAAATAATAATTATTATTTTACTATCTTCTCTAGTTTTAACTATAAGATACGTGAAGTTAAATGTTAGTAAACGTATAAAAGTTTATCTGCGGACTTCCCAAAACCAATTAAATAAGATATAGCTTTAAAACTGTTCCTTAAGGTGGCCGCCTAGCTGGGGCTCGATCTGTGTGCAGCGTGTTCGAATTACGTGTTTTCTCAGAGAAAAGTAAACATTCACCCACAATGCTTATTTACGAAATTAAAACACACTTCTGACTACTTGTAAACATGAATTTTAAGACACCACGCACAGTCGAAGCATTATTTTAAAGCCCTCGAACTTGGATAAATTCGGCTTTTTCACGCGGTTATTCCTCAAGATATCTGTAACAGATTTTTTTCCTTTCAAAATCGTGGTCTACAAGTACATTGGACTTTGCTACAGTGAAGTGTTCCATAAAATTATAGGGTCACAGCTTAAAGTCCCACAGTAAAAAAACGTTACGGCGGGTTCCCTGCGCCCGCGTTTACGACTTTGGCCGTAGAAGCGACATCACAATACATGTGTCGGACGACAACGCTCGTAGCACCTCATCAATTTTCGCTTCACTCACACAAGCATATTCTTCACCAGGCAGTCGCCTTAAATGAATGTGTTTAAGTTGTGATAACTTAGCAGTGTATAATGAATTAAATGAAGTATTATTATTGTGAGCTGACTGTAGAAACATTAGACAAATTTCCTTGTTGATGCATGTAACACCCACGTAGCAAATACATATTGAATAAAATATCTAGGTCTTTTATTCAAAACTAAAATTTATGGCAAGTAATTGATTTGCGGAAATTGAGATTAGGGGCTGTTCCCTACATTACAGAAAAAATAGGCATACTAGTGATATACATCTGTCAACCATATACAAAACACATGTGTATATTTCATAAAACTTAAATATTGGTTTTTTATTCCATATAATGTTAAAACAGATGTTTACTCGGCAAATGTTTATAGCTTATGCGGTAAATACGAGTCTCTCATAGCTCTCAGACCTCTAGTTAGGTTTAGGATTTTCGACTTTTCAAATGTAAATCTGCTACGTAGAAATCAGATTTATTATTAAACAAAAATATGAGGCGTTAATTTCAATTAAGTTGTAAAAAGTTCCGAAAATCTTGTGCAGTTTGAGTTCATCCTTAAGAAGAAAAAAAAATGAATGGCCTGTAAGTGACGTCTTACGTGGATCCCTCGTTGGTTTGAGGCTCACTACAAACATCTACATATAAAAATAAAAATTGTTGACCTCTTCTCAACTGACACACACTGCAATATTAAATTATCATTTAAACCCAACTCCCAAGGGTTCTTATCGTTACGTCGGCGGCAGTAAATCAGGCGTCACATCAGGCGGCCTGCCGCGTACGTCTTACCATGATGGGTGTTATTTTAAGAAGAAAGAAAAATGCCACTGATAGTGTCGGTCGAAACAATCGTCTCAGATAAATTGGAATGTTCTCTTAGAGAAAGAATTCTTAAACATACTGATAGACATACCTTAAACTGCATAAACCTCTGAGTATCTTAGTAGGCAGAAAAATGAATCATCAATTACATAAGGCATATTATGATGAAATCAAATTCAGCAGGTTCATACATAAACAGGAATTTAAATTGGCTTTAACAAGAAATTAAAATTATTCATTCCAAAACATAAAATATATTAAAGATAAAAGTTTTTTAATATAAAATTTATACTGATGATTACTTCAAAAAATATTAGACAACTGTAATTCTACTACAAAGTTTAAACAAACATTATTGGAATGTTCAACATTATTGAACTAATGATGCAATTAGTTTTTCTAACTAATGAGTAATCATGTGGTGTTGACAGCAAATGTTCCAGTTGGCTCAAAGTTAAAACGTTTGGTTTCTAAAATCATTTAAGTTCTTTTTTTTAGGCATAATGTAAGCATTTAACTATGTTTTTTTCTTTATATTTGTACATTTATAAATATGTAGACATCATGAATTGTAATGTTTAATCTGACAGTATGCTTATTTTCATTTATGTTGTACGGTTTAATTCATTAATGTGGCGTATGTGATTTTTTAAATAAAAACCGACTGACAGGTGGTCATACATTGTTATCTTCGCTGAATACATACAACGTGATTTTAACTTTCTCTGACTGTGGTCTTCCGTCCTAACGAAATTCGAATAATTTTCTCAAAATATATATTTTTACCCATTGTTTCCCCGCAATTTATAAGTAATGAAGGAATAGCCTTTATGCGCTTAAGTAATAGTAATTGTTGAATTTAACCCACTCATAAAATTGCCGTTATGCTTCTTTCTGACATATGCATGCTGTTAGTGATGTGCTAGAACATAATTTATCATTTGTCTAAATTTTTACATCTCATTTTCAACATAATTATAGTTTATCCAAATAACTAGCGTGCTGTTAAACAAAATGGCAGTAACCAGATTCTTATTGTAATTGGTAATTAGAAGCTGTTTTCAAATATTTTATGGTAACATCGATATTATATTTGAAATGCTAGTGCTTTCTAAACGTAATATTCGTAACATGACAACGCAGCAGGCAATTACAGCTACAAAACTTCAGTAAATATCATCTTTGTTATCTGATAGGATCATATATGAGCACGGGTTTACTCCAGCGCTTGCTCTGATTTTAAGTATTATGTTTCGGATTAAGGTTTACTGACATTTTTCCTGCGTATTACAATGTAACCACTTTTAAATATTGTTGTAATGTTGTTTCGTCGGTTGACAACTGCTATTTTCATTCATTTGCAGAATATAATGTTTTCCGTGGAGGTAAAAAAGTAACGTATTTACAACTGAACAACAGTGCTAAATTTTGCAATAAGTCTTGTTGATAATAAAAATAGTAATAATAGTATTAACAATAATAAACATGTCAAGTTGATAACAGGTGTCCACTTAGCGTAGAGGGAAACTTTTTATGATAAAATTTAGATTCTATTTTTTATATAATTGAATACTCAAAATTTTTAAAGCTTGCGTGAACCTTTAAATTGCTATAATTTCCATTTGTAATGCACGTATTAAATATGTACGCAGATTATAAGATATTGTTTTCATCAATGCATTGTTAGAACCTGGGTTGCATGGTTATGTTATGAACCATGTAACCCTGGTTCTAACAGCATGAAGTGAATAACAAGAAACAATTTTGAACTCAATAACCTGCCTACTTTTCAGCATAGAAACAATTGCACGTGGAATTTTCCAGTTTCAGTGAAACTTGCCAATAACAAAATTGGTGAAGAATAACATATGCCTGAAACTATGCTTTACCAACCACGTGACGGAAGGAATTTTTAAAGTCCGTCCTAAGGTATAATACTTTGATAAATAAGTTAAGGCGTTAGAGAAGTATATACAGTCACCTGTTATGAACACATCTGTCGAAACACAAACACGTATTTTTAAAAGTATAAGTAATTAAGTAAAGTAGTAAAGGCACCGGAATGAATATACAAGTAGAACAGGTATGAATCTATGCTGATACAGAAATTTCTTGAATTAATTATTGCAGCTGAATATAAATGTTCAGCAATACAACAGTACATTAAAAATAGTTTTTTACGAAATAAATATACAAATTGAATAACCATACGATAATCATACAATACAATATTTTATTTGCATACGGGTACCACAACGTTGAACGTGAAAGAATTAGCCAACTAACCTATTTTAATAACGGTACAGCTACGAAGGCTGTAGCACATAAACTAATTGGAGTACTCGTCTAAATACCGTGCGGTATCGTCCTACCAGCTGAAAGTATGGTACACTAGCACTACTTATAAACACCTTTAAGGCTGAAAAATCGTAACTAGCTGATCCGAGACGTCATAATTGCTGTCTATTCTGACGTTTTATTTATCTGGTATATGTCATATAAATTAGCATGTTTACTTTACCTAAAATTTACATGTTAATAAGCTACCAGACGCACATTACAGGTATATAATTCGAATCATACCATCACTTAAATACTAAAAACGGAAAAACACACTTTGAAAGAAGTTACGCCATTGTTTTATATCCTCGGTGCGCTAAAAATGATGTGCTTCTCCAGAGCCTGAGGTGAAAATTCTCTCGTGTGCTGTACAATATTAAATCATTTATCTTCGAGCTGTGATAAGGAAATAAAGAAACAGAAATAATTTATTTTACATTCTTTAAATTTGTAATTTCTATATTTACTATCATTGTTTACTTTGGTTTTTTCTTCATATAATTAATCAGGTTATTGAAAAAACACACATAAATTTTTAATCGAGCATGCCCTTATAAAAAAAACTCCTGTACCGCACATCTACTGCGATTTACTGTTCGTCATACCTTAAACGTAAACAAAAAAAACTTCGAACTGGTTATCGTTTGCCATACCGTTTGAAATTGTTACAAAGCAAGAGCTGGTTCAAGTTTATCGTAGGGTAAGTAAAGTCCAAAAAGCTCTATCATTTGTCATATCGTAAGAGTAACTCTACAAATATCAAGCTGATTATTGCTTGTGGTACTGCAAGAAAATCCACAAACATCTTCAAGGATATTGTATGTCGTGTCGTAAGAAACGTCCATTAATATCTAGCTGGTTATTGTTTGCCGTGTCGCTAGAAGTCCACAAATATCTATAGGTGGTTCGGGATAAAGTGAGCATTCAGAAAACCCTGCTAAAGTTCTATTTTCAATCAATTCGTATCTTTCCACGCGTAACGGCTAACGACGGGACAAGTCTAAACTCTGTGGACACGCCACTTAATGTTTGCGCGTGTAAGATAAATTGTGCAGTCATTATTAATCGACACAGTCTATTTAAACAAAGTTTATTAATTACATACAATAAAATTGTAATTTTCAGTTGAGTTTGTTTCAGTATTGTTGTATTTAACTAGGAAAATACATGGAACTATATTGCGTAATTTCGCTGCCAACCATACAAGCAGTACGGGGACTATAGTTAATGTTGAATTATATACAGTAACATCCAGTGATATTTTCCAAAGGTTAAATTTTTATTGCTCACTTTATTCCGAATGACATATATCATGTTATTGTTTATCTCACCGTAAGAAAAGTCTACAAATATTCAGCTGGTTTGTTGTTTAACGTATTGAAAGAAGAGTTCACAAAGCTTGAGCTGATTTGTACGTACTGGTTGCACATTGTTTATTACAGGCCTACAAGTAGACACAGAAGCGTCTGTGGGACCATCTTGTAGCAGTTATCACATAATACTCGCTTTAACAGTGATAACGAGTTTGAACCACGGTGGCGTCACTCCAGGTTTTTATGTGTAGATAACATGGAAGACTTTGCTGTTAGTCAGTGTATTTTCTCTTGTTTCTATGAGTTTCTGGTTCACGTATAGCAACACTGCTCTTCACGTACCTCTCACGATCCTCATCAGCGATTAAGGGGCATGAAAAGTTACGATTTCAAGCGAACAAATGGAATACTCAACCGTCGATAAAATCTGAACTACGCATCATAATTCGGTGTGACTTTTTTGTCGAGTAGATACATTACAAGTGGCCGTGTATTTACACAGCAATAGACGACAGTACGCTTTGCTCTCGAGTACAAAATTAAAAACCAGTTTTAAAAATAAGGGCTTAAAACCACAAATGTCATTAAAATTTTAAACTCATATTTTTATTATTTTAATACGATATTATGTACGTCTCTATAATAAACGAATTTCAAACAGCGTGTTGATTTGAAAATAAATTAACTTTCTGAAAACTTCTCGCGCATGGGTTTACGAATGTAAAAATTATTTTAAAAAACATGCCCCGGGAATTTTTAAATTTGGTTATTATTGAGATGCAGACATTATTTTACAAAAAAAAATATGAAAATTTAAGTTTTCTGTTTCATAGGTATTGTGGTTTCAAATTCTTATTAAAAAAAGCCTTTTTTTTATATTTTTAACATAACTACACATGCTACCATCTAGTGCTATATAAACAGACGTCCTCTACTGATCCTGTATATCTACTCGACAAAAAATTCCCGTTTGATTTAAACAACAATAAAGTAATCCTGTCGTTCGCCCGACATCTTATCTTATCATACCGCTTAATGTGGCCGTCTCGGTGAATGTATTTTTCTTCGAGAATTTTGATCTTCATAATCAGAGGTCAGTTATGCATGTTGAATAGTTTCCCAATAATTTTATAACTAGGGAAAGGAAAATTTCGTGATTTCGATGACCTGCAGGATAGAATCCATTGTACTATGAATACTCAAGTCCAGTCTATTCCTTCATTGTCTGCTGCTCTCAGAGTAGCAGCTAGTAGACAAATGGTTGGGTCTTGAGTATGCATAGGACAATATATTCTAGCCTGCAGGTCATTAAATTCGCGAAATTTTCCTGTCCCTAGTTATAACAGCCAAAGCTCTGCATACTTCTCGCCTCACTGCTCGGCAAACTGTGGAGGAGACCACCTTAAATTTTCGTTTTGAAGGGAAAATCTTGCGAAACACAAGAACGTTAATGTGGCGTACCAGCTAAGTTATGTTTACGCAAATTGCTAAAGCTATCCAGAGTTATTTTATTGTCAGTGATAGCATTCTCCGAATACTGCTTCTATGAAAAACAACACACCATTAACAAAAAGATGTTGGGACATCTTAAAATCTTGAATAGCCATTTTTAGATATTTCTCCCTAAAGAAATACCAACGTAAATCGTAAAACACAAATCCAGAAGATTCGTATTTACTTTGCAAATGCTTTTAATAAATATTATATATAAAAATAAATATATATATATAGTTACTGCTTAGTTTCAAATATAATTATTGAGGAACAAAATTTGATTCCAAGTATTTAAAACAATCAATAAAGTATAAAATTAATCTTAAGAAAATATTAGTACTAAATAAAATTTTTAACGTGTGACTTTATGCAATAGATTAACGATGCATAAATAGTTTACCTAGGTTACCAATAATTTTACTGTGCAGCTAATTATATAAATTACTGTGTGAGTTTTTCCACATCTGCTCTCTACACTCCTTACTATTTATCTGTTGCTTGTGTCCCACACATACGCTTTTAAATATTAACGCTATTTTCATTGTAAAAATTATTGTTTACAATCTAGTGCGTTCTCGTGACGAGTTATGTAACATACCACGATATCTCGTGGAGATTACAGTATGTAAATGAGAGTCCATGTTGGGGACGTTAAGACATTTACGCACATATTAGTAATTTTAGTAACTCGGTAAAACCCTGGCATGTTATTTTAAGGTAGTAAGATTTAAGTGTATTTATTATGCTGTTGTAATGTATATTGTGTTAAGTATAATGTAAACA
>PNEQ01064125.1:0-95170 GCA_003012365.1 Medauroidea extradentata | reverse complement strand
GTCAGTGACTTGTGTGCACGTCTGCAGATTTGCTTCACGGTCAGAGATTGGATGTTTTGACATTCGTGTGTCGTGGGGTTTTACACGCAAATCACAGACGTGTGGTGTTACAGTAACCTTATTGTGATTGGTACAGTCAAATGAGAAACGTCACAGTTCAAAGGCACGCTGCCAATATCTATGAAGCAGAACTGCAGACATGCACGTAAGGTACTGGAACAAAGTGGGGCAAAATTCTTTTCGCGAAAAATTCATGTCTTGTTTTAGATGAGCATATGAATGGGGCAAGATACCCTGCACTTTTTGCAACATACATTACCTGAAGTACTCTATGGCATTCCTTATGAAATCATGTCACTGGATCAAAGAACAACAAGGCATGGAAATAAAGATTGTATAATTCATGTTATTTCTACTATGGAAATTGTTATAAATAAAAAATTTGATTTATTATTTCGAAAAATGAAAAACTCGTTAATATGCAATTATTTTCGTTTATTGCAATATCCCTTGCCACTGAAACGAGAACATTAAAGAAAATAAAACAATTAGATACATTTGACAGGATATCAGTGTTTTTAATTTAAATGGGGCTACTTCGACAACCGTCACATATTGACCTCATGTTCATATAAACTTTTTTGATCACAACGACCAGTACTATCACATCCTAGAATATTGCCCTTTCCTGCTGACTCATCCTGTATGTACGTACACAGATTGTCTAAAAACAGCTTATAAGTACATCACCCGTATCCTGGCCTAAACTGAATAGTGTTATGCAGAAATAAACCATCCCAAATTTCATAAAGTATAATAATAAAGGTTGTTACTAAAACATTTTTTGTTTGTTTGTTAATTAATGTATACTCATTTTCAAATACTCTACCTCTGTTTGACTTTGTTTTTGTGTTTGTGGCTTGGATGCCTGCTGCACAACACCATTCAACTATAGACGAAACTAATCGACGTAATGGCTTTAATAATGACAATTTCTAACGTAGCTTTCGACAGCTTATCAGGGATGCGATGAAAACGTCACGACATGAAAATTTCTGCAGAATGGTTTTAGGATACTGACGGGATAAGCTTCGCCTGATAAACTATTGAATGCGGTGACGAGGTTTGAATTAACATAAGCCAACAGTAATTAACTTATATATGAACCGAATTTTCGAAACGTAGGTACTGATGCACCATGCAGTGTGACATACGGTTCGAATTTTTTTGTAATGATTTAAAAATCGAAGTAAGAGTATTACTCTGTGCTGGCGAATATCCTGTGACTAGGGCTCCTATTGGATACGTCAAGGAAAACTTGTGTAACAAATGTGGCTTATTTTCGGCGTCACTTTTTGCTCAATTTTTCATGTTTAAACAGTTTGTATCCGTTATATAGCATGTCAAAATTGTTCTTGACTGAATGAAACTACCAGTCTAACGGTAAATACAAATCAGTCTTGTGCAATAAATATTGAAGGGACCCCTTGAAAAGTTACCACACGATTTGTAAACAAATAAAGTACAAAATAAATAACGCAGATATTGTACAACTAGGCCTATATACTAAACTTGCACGACACAAATATTTGCCTTAGCTAATACAAAATTTCTAAATTTTTTAATGTATTGTTTTAAAGAAATAACGCTCGCATTTATTTTTAATATGGTTTAATTAGCATAAAGAACATCTTCTCAATTCTTAAAACATTTTGATTCAAGAAAATTTCAAACATTTTCGAAATGAAAATCCTGGACAATATTCAGAAGTTTCAATTAATTATATATATATAAAACGTCAACGTGACGTCACATGTCATTCAAGAAATTGAATACAATAAGCTTGAAAGAAAATTGAAACAAAATTTGTTCGTGTGTAATAGTCTGTAGCACCGCACACTTTGGTACACTACTCGCTACGGCAATGGAAGAAACATGACGTCATAAAAATGTGGGTCTAACATGGTCTCCGAGAGATTCGTGTTGTTTATTTATGTTCAATTGTATCGTCACCAAGATCTCGGTTCAAAACATTTAAAGTATGTATACAATATTTAATACACAGCTATGTTTAGGAAAATAGTATCGTCGCAAATTAGAGCAAATCTTGCTCGTGTTCTACCAAAATATTCTAACACATCTGTGATTTCTAAGAAACATCATCTGGACTTTTAACGCAACTTCATTTCTCCCGCGCATATTTTCCTGAACTCACGTGACAAGTTAAACGCACCCTCTACCCTTCACACGCTCTACCGTAGCCACACACCTTATGAAGTCCTCCGTGGAACGTCGAGATGGACGCTGATGGCCAGTGAGGGCAGGATTACAGACGGCCGTAATGTTGTGGGTGTCGAAGAGGGAGTAGGGTCAGTTCAGGGGTGCACGACTGGACGTCCAGGCTAGATGGGATTGGATTTTATTTTTTACGTCAGGGGAGTTCACCCCCATTTTTACCCTCGCCCTCATCCACGTTTCCGTTTTCGCCATTGCTCTCCTGGCCATGCGTGCAACCCCTCACCCGCCCAACCCCTTTCCGAAAACCTTATCCTCCGTCACGCCCGACAGTTTTTAACTGATCAATAATTCATGCAATCACATTTTGAAGCTTTTTTACGATCGTGTAACTGTCAAGTGGAGGCGGATGTGGGGGTAGCGATGCAGTGGCTCTTTTTTTTTATCCCCCCTTTTTTGCCATTTCCTTCTATCCTTACGGTAAGCGCGGTGACGCGCGCGAGAATTTCTCGCGCGGCTTATTTTCGCCGACTGGTTGACCATTCCAGGGTGTTTTTTTAAAATCTGGAATCAAATGTGCCTTTGGTTTTTGGCTTTGATCGTGCCCGTGCGAAGCAGTCGAGCTCGGAAATATCTTTAACTTTCTCGAAATTTTTCTGCATTTTATATTTCACAAACGGATAAATTGTTAAACATGCAGAGTACGTTGAAAGGCTCCAATACGACGCCAGGTTTATCTTTTAAATATTTATGACCTTAATTTCATATTCACACCACTACCAAGAGCGTCTGGTTAAAGGTAGACATTGATTAAATTTTACTTGCTGGTTCTTACGTTCTGAATATTTTTATGACGTAAAATGTATACTTTGGGTTCAAATAATTCTAATTGTCAGTTCTTTTTTTTAAGGAGCTCAAGTACTGAAGTTTCAGGCTAATTCTAGCTTGAACACTCTAAATAGGCTACCCTCCCGATTTCATTGTTATTTATGAGCAATTTGGCTTAAATTTTGCCTCGTGTATGTAACAAGAGACATATCTTTAAAATATAATTATAGGTTAACTTTCTAGCATTCTCTTGCAATTAATCTGCATGCCAAATTAATGAAGTATTCAATTATTATTTATGTCAATAAGTTTACTAAGAATATATCCTATGCTTTGTCGAAGAGAACATTTTGACAATACGTTTAGAAAATACAATAAAATTGTCCCCCACCTCAAATGATTGTCAAAAGGTTTTATTTATTTAGGTAACACAAAACGTTTTTTTTAAATAGAGTATTTATTTAACACCCTTTTTCGATAACCCGCAAAAAAAATTATTATTGACATGAATGTCAAGACCGGATATCATTGTCACGTTGAGGTAGTCATATGTTATCACCATTTTCCACTAGGACTCACATCCCGAAGTGTTTCTGGCTATTTTTATTTTTTTAATTTTGCTCGGATAAGTGTGTACGAGATAGAGAACAATTTGTGACGTGCACAGTGATAATTTCTGGATAATTAAACCGGTCATGCAACCATTCATTCTCCTCGGCATCAGGAAAACTAAGATGTGTATATATTTCGTCTTTGTAGAGAGAACAGGCGTAGCTTCTCGCCGGCAGCCTGGAGGAGGGCTGCCTTTAAAAAGTAAGATACAAATATTAAATAATAATAATAATTTTAGGTTCAATGAGACTCAGGGATAATTATAGTCAGATGTAATGAGGGAAAATTAAAATGAAACAAAATCCGGCAATGTGGCAAGAATTTACTGTCCTTTTTTTTAAGCTGGCTCCTGATTGGCCCAAAGGAATTCGCGTGTCGATTGACTAGTTGCGTGGGCGGAATCTAAACCGGGCCGATAAATCCACGCCAGGAGAGGACAGTGACGACTTTCCATCCGTCAACAATAGGACTGGCTGACTTTAATTTACTCTCGCAACAACATCACCAATAAAAAAAGTATAGTAGAACTCATAAGAATCACCTGAGATGAATGTCACACAAAGATTGTTGTGAAATAAGTAAAGCCCTTAAGGGGTACAAAGGCCAGTTTAGCTTCCGAAGCCGTAGCCTCTTCATGGCGTAGACAACATCCATTGCGGTGACGGTTTTCATCTTGGCGTCCTAGTGTAGGTGACTGCATCAGGAATGACGACTAGAGGAATACTTTGAGCACGCCTCATGTCGAGGCCAGAGATGCGCTTCACTCCGCCACGCTTAGCCAACCTTCGTACAGCAGGCTTGGTGATGTCAAGCAGCACTTTCCTGTGACGCTTGGCGCCGCCTTTCCCCAGGTTTTCCGATTAACAACTGTTATATGTATGGAAATGTGAATGATAATTACGTTAAATAATTTAAGTGTGAAAATTGTTTTCGATATATCGTTCATATTTAGGTATGTTTTACTGCTTACTTTAAGTAAGTAAAAAAATTACATACATCTCTATACATAAAATGAAGTGTACCAAACATTTTCTCATCAATGCACAGCCCAAATGCCTAAGCAAATGCATATTTCATGATTTTTCGAATTTCGGAAGTCAAGGGGATGAAAAGCCGTCATATGTATTTTCAATAAATCCTCTATTTCTCTGAAACAACTTAAGATATCGAGGTGATCTTTGCATCAGAACGGTGTCTTTTGATACGTAAAAAGTAATTTCAGGACTTTACAATATTCGTCCATGAAAGCTGGTAAAAAAAATAATAAAACGTGTTTCCAATTAATCATCCGTACCTCCCAAACCATTTGTGATATCGTAGGTTAAGTAAATATCTAAAAACAGAACTCAGGGATTTTTCTAAATCCTACAATTACGGGTGTGAAAAGTAGTAAAATGTTACAGAATTTCCCGAAAAGTATGAATATTGGCCACGGAGAAATTACTCGAAAGTTGCAATCGATACGCTTTTTGCTCTATAAAAGACAGTTGTTGGTCATCTTATAGAAATAAAGATGAATTAAAAAACATAGAGGTTCTGCAAATAAATTACGCCCAGGGAGGTGTGTCAATAGGTACTTTTAGCTTGGTGTGCTGGTCGATTGTTTTTTACTTGAAATTAGTGAATATTTTGTGGTTTACTATAACTTTCTTCTGATTTATGAGACATCAATATGTTCTGTGATTCAAAAAGTTTCGTAAGTAAAAATCAAAAATTAAGAGGGTGAAAAATTGGAAAATAATTTTTTTGGTCATGCTCTTTTTTTTTTTTTTTTTTTTTTTTTTTTTTTTTTTTTTTTTTTTTTTTTTTTTTTTTAAAGTTTGCTTACGTAAATATCTTCAACTCTTATACATCAGCAGTCAAGATTTATTAGAGAACCACTACATTATGATACGGCTAAAACTCACTTTTGCACTGAGTCAAATGTGCATACATACAAAGTATTAGATAAATATCCAGATTCGAACAAATATGGAAGTGGGTATTCTACCCGTTTCTGTTTTAAAGCTGACAAAAGTTATATTATTGAACCTGGTGAATGGGAAGTGATAAGCACTGGTTATTACTGTGTTCCCGCCATGGACGAATATGTTGACCTTGCAATGTGTCCAATCTTACAAGGTTGCAATACACATCTCATTCACGAGAAAGAACAATACGACCTACAGCATTGGAACGAATTTGAAGTATAGAGGGTACAGAAGTGAAACTGACCTTTTTGAATGAAGAGAATCATCCAATCTATATATGTGCAGACGATAATATAATACATGCTTGTTTGCTGGATGCATCTCGTGCTGTTTTTACAACAATTACCAGTTTACGAAATTATATAAGTAACACACGTTGTGCTCCTGCTATGTTATAGAAAGGGTGCAACTGCATTTTCATGGCGGCGGTAAATGAAGTTGATCCACCATCTCCTTCGACAGAAGACATCACAATAGATGTTACGCCGTCGGAACATACAGACGACGACGCCGAGAGTCAGTTCATGCCTCGCCGAGGTCGAGAAGAGGTGGATAGTTGGAATTTGCGAACCGTACTGTCATTGGTAAGATGCCTTCATTATCTTCAACTCTTTTACATCAGCAGTCAAGATTTATTAGAGAACCACTACATTTTGATACGGCTAAAACTCACTTTTGCACTGAGTCAAATGTGCATACATACAAAGTATTAGATAAATATCCAGATTCGAACAAATATGGACGTGGGTATTCTACCCGTTTCTGTTTTATTTAATTACTTCGAATTCGTTCCAATGCTGTAGGTCGTATTATTCTTTCTCGTGCAATGAGATGTGTATTGCAACCTTGTAAGATTGGACACATTACAAGGTCAACATATTCGTCCATGGCGGGAACACAGTAATAACCAGTGCTTATCACTGCCCATTCACCAGGTTCAACAATCGTAAAACCATCAACGTAAGTTACTCTGTTCTATAGTACACGAGACAGCTAGTATTGTTATTAATATATAGTAAAAAACAAAGTTATGGGGTAAATCAAATATGGCTAATCTTAATTAAACTTAAATTTGTACCACTGGTCCTTGTAACTGTATTTCCCAGGCATTTTTTATTTATCGAACAATACCTCGGGATGGAAATTATTCTGATAAAAATTAGTAACAGACTGTATGACCCCAATATAAATATAACAAAACGTCTACACCTTCACCAAAATTAAAAACACTTCCATTGCTAAGTACTCAAATACATAATGACATATAACAAATACATATACTTGACTTTAAGGCCCGGGAAATATTTGTAGCGCAACGCAAGTAAAACGGGTCCTCTATGTCATTACGCAACCAGACGCAACGCAGGTGCAAATTTTGCGTTGCACTCATAAAGAGCGATATCTAATCGGCTCCCTGGTTAGCATTTAATATTTTTAGTTAAAGCGTATGAACAGAAGATTTTACAAATTAAATCAGGTGAAACCGGCCGACCAAATTATTCCATTCAGATTTTCCTGCGAATTACCACACTGCAAGAAATATTTCATGTAGGGCAATACGTATGTTTGAAAGAACGACCGGCGGTGAAATTCTCAACATCTATACGACAATTTTTATTCTGTTGTTTACTGGTGATACTTCACATGCTATCGATTATACCAATATTATGTTACGTCACCTTTCTTATTCTGTGATTATATCGCCTCAGGTATATCGACAAAAGAGCATGATAGTTTCCGGGACCTTAAAATATATTTCGGTACTTCTGTGACCTAAGTGAATATTACGCTCTTGTGATAAGTGTCATTAAAAATGCGTGTTACCACCCCTTATATATCTGACTGGAATATTCCGATTGTGTCTTGCCATCTATAATGACACCTTTATAAATTAATGTAATATATAATGCAAAACAAGCGCCCTTATTATCAATTGTTTCGTTACACATACAATACATATTGTTTACTTTTACAAATGCCGACTTCCATCCTGGCTAAAGGTGTTTAAAGGGTCATTACAAATCTAAAATTAGCATAACCACGTGTTAAAAGCCGACATGAAACTGATGCAGCTGGTGTTCTTAACATTCTATAATACAGCCCTTGTAATCTTTTTTATTAAAGGTGTTTTTACCATCTAAATTTGTACAAGTAAATACATAACATGTTGACGTACTAACGTAGCATCATTTTCTGAATGAAAGTGATGAACAAAGAAAAAAATATAACCTCAGAATAGGACGTATTGAAATCATCAGAATACTATACAGCTATGTAAACCCTATCCTGATCACGTGTGCAAAAGTATAATTTTATGTTAACAGAAGCAAAACTCCTAGGAGAAAACCCCCTTGACTGGCCTCCACACAGAAAGGCTGAAGTAAGCCCTCCTGTATAGAGACCTCACCTAGCGGATTTTTAAATTTCCGCCCAACCTTAGCTCATTTCACATTAACTCTAAACTTTCTGTCAATTAACAATACAAATGTAAACAATATTTGTACTGAAAATTTCCAGTGTAAGTTCTGGGCCGCGAACCCAGAACCTCCGGCTTACAAGTCAATGGTTCTACCACCTTTTTTTTTTATGTTAGGGTCGCAACATCGCCAACGAGCCAAACATCCCCCCCATTACAGCTTTATTATTTGACAATTCCCCAGTTGTGACATTTGTTGGTGACTCTTACAATTGAAATTACTCTAACGGACAAACACAAATTTTACACCCAGCCAGACCTGGGAATCGAACCCAGAGCCCCTCGTATCTAAGTCGGTCGCTCAACCAAATTTATGTTTGGTGCAGTGGCGATGCGGAAGCTTCCGCATCAACACTGCACCAAACATTCCCCCCTTTAATGTGACTTAATTCGAGTGACCCCAGTACTTTTCGTGAGACAATTTGTATAGTGACAATTTTTGAGACCCAAAGGACAAACACAAATTAACACTCAGCCAGACCTGGGAATCGAACCCAGAACCCCTCGCACCAAAGTCGGCCGCTCAACCAACTGAGCCACCGGGGGGTCGGCACCAACTGAGCTACGGGGGTCGACTCCACTGAGCCACCGTGGCAGAACAACACTCGGTTCAGTGAGTTACCACTCGTTTTGCAGGCCGTTCAATAGGCCCCTGCAGATCGATTATGGATAGAGGTACGTAAAATTCGCAGATACATTCCAGGTCAGGTTGAACGCAAATTATGTATACTTCACTGTCATGTCTGTGACTTGCTGGCGGCTGTTACGAAACGCGTTTGACTACTGCAAGCCAGTAGTAAATAAGGAAATAATGCGAAGTGCTATCGCTTGCTACCTGCTTGTACGGTTATAAGCCAATAGATAATCGATTGTGGTCAGTGGGTGTATAGGACTGACTAGTCTAGGCTGCTACCAGATGAATCCGCGAAATTAACGTACCTCTAATTATGGATCTTTTCGTATAAGGTGTCACACGCTCTAGTCTTACACCGTATGACGCTGAACGAAAAAATTGATTACGTTTCTCCTCATCGTGTGTAGAAAGAGTTTAAGACATTTTAGTTTGTGTTCGTCTTGACTGTGTGCCACACGTCTACATGCAATTAAAAACATAAAAAAAAAAAAAAAAAAAAAAAAAATAGCCGTGCGGTTAACGTATTGGACTGATAATTGGAAGTTTTGTAGTTCGAATGCTACTGCAGGCGAAGATTTTAACATTCATGTTGTATGTACAATAAGAGTAAAAACGTTTTCCAAAATGCGAGTAGAGATGTCTTTTTTTGAGAGAGTGGATTTAAAATTAAGAAATATTTTTTATTGTGCTGTGTACCGTTCCTCAGTAAGGCATCCTTTTTTTCCACTGGCGTATTTGTGATGGGTGTCATAAAAAATAGCTCGAGCATAATTCCTAATTCTCCTGCATATTTCGTGTGTTTACATTTTAATATGAGAAAAATTAGTGTACTGATATACTGAGGCTGTTAAAATAGTGCTTTATGTACTGATTTCTTTCTAATGTGAGTTGTACCCATGAGGTACGTAACCGAACTGAGATCAACATTTACGTATGTTAAAATTTTACTTCATTGAAATATATATATATATATATATAGGTGAATTACATATTGTGTTCATTGTATGAGTGAATCTTTGTAAAGAAGGCAGTTTTTAGAATTTTTTCTAAAAGATGGTGGATGATGGAGGGGTATTTTAATTTTTAGTAATCAAGTTTAAAAAAAAAGGCATTGTGATACTGTATTCGTTGTTATCAACAGTAGTTAATTTTTCTTATAGTGGCCACAATAATTCTTACTAACGTGTTTTGTTTGTATATACTGCACTGCAAATAGGTATCTAAAATATTTAAAAACTGCACGGTTATTCTGGAGAGAATATACACAACACTTAGGCTGAAATTCATAGTGGTAATATAAGTGGTACTTATATCCGTGCTTAAGTACAGTTTTCAATCCATAGTGCTAGGAATAAGTATTGCTTTGTTTGACCGCGTCAAGTAATGCTTCATGAAGTATTACTTCAATGAAGTACTGCTTAATATGTATTCACAGTCACAAAATAAGTGCTACTTTTTTCACAAATACTCATAATCAAATAAGCACTGCTTATCCAAGCATAAGTAGAACTTAATCAAATCTGCTCCCTATGTTACTTAAGTAAAGGAGTTGTATGTAAGAAATAGGTTATGTAAGGGATTCCTTCCTTCACATTGATATTTCATTCCACATATTTATCGAAAAAGAGGCATTTAAAAAGTTAGGCAGAAAACGTACATGGAACAAGCCGGAAAATAAAAAATTCAACAGACACAGTTACGAAAATATAAGCTCATTTCTAAACCTTTATTCAAACACTTTCTTCGTATTTTGGTTCCTTGAAGAATTTTGTATTATATATGGTAATCATATAAATGGAATTACGTTTTATTGGTAAATTCCGTTTTAATATGAACTGAACATTTCGTTACGTTTATCTGGCTACATATTATAATGAAAAAGTTGCAGATTGAAAATGTTATCCAGCTATAATGGGCCTAGGTCTATCGAGGTCTACGAACTTTACACCAGTAAATTTCTACATAATAACAGCCGTTTCTGTTAGGACCTACTTATAAAAACAAGAATAATAATATTTTAATTTAAGTGAACGAAATTTAGTGTCGCCTATCACCTAAATAAATTTTGTCAAGTGGTAGCATGCCAAGTTGGAAACTGACAGAAAGACAATTATGTGATCACAACATTCAATTTTAGTACACAGTATCGTTCACTTTATCTCTTCATACTCGAAATTCGCAAATATGCTCAAAGTCTGTTTTGTGATAGGTTGGTCGCTTATAAACTTTATTTCAAATGCAGCAAGAGATGCGGTCATGAACATGTTCAGGAAGTATAATATTAGAACATTTAATTTTAAATCAGTAACAGACGCAATGTTATGACCAACTTGTAAAAACCAGCATTATATTAACTTCAGTGAAGTATACGAACGGGCATTTGTTAACCTGTAATCAAAAAAATTTCCGCCAAGCGCAACGTGTACATAGCAATAATTTAGTGTAAGCTTACCAGTTTTGAATCTGACAGAAAGCTATACACGTGACCACTTCATTCACAAAAATTACGTACATGTGCGCAAAGTCAGCTTTGTGAAATGAGGTTATGTTGTCAGTTGGTAAGCAAAACAGGTTCGACAATAATAAGTGGCATATATAAACGTTAATTTCATCATAATTTATATTCCTACGCTGAATATCAACTGAAACACAATTAAGTAAAATATTCTAATCAACTAGTATGCAGCACGTGTTTATGCGAAACGTATTTTTCAGCGAGTGGAGTCGTGAATGTCATTATTTATTTAACAGTTAGCAAACTGCACAGTTACAAAAATATGTTAACACATTAACTAACTCGTTTTTGGCATCAGTATGGTTATTTAATACATGTACATGAATTAATGTACATGAATTAAAGTAAAAGAATTATTGTACATGAATTAATGTAAAAAAAAAATACTTTCAAGAGGAACTGACAATCAAATGTAACCAAATATTCAATTACTGTAGACGACTACTGCAATTAAACTCAATTATGTTATGTTGGTGCTGATATTGTAGCGATACTTATTTGGTTACTTCATCAAGTACAACTTGGCCTATATAAGTAATGCTTGTTTAAATTTTACTTCGTGAAGTAGGCGTTTATGAATTCATTGCTGAAATAAGTATTGCTTAGAGAATAAGCATTACTTCACTAAGTACTACTTATTTTCTAAACAAGCCTTCGACTATGAATTCCAGCCTTATGCCTTAGGTTAATAATTCACACGTGCTACTAATAAAATAATATTTTTAATTTGTGATTAAAAAAAGACCCCGGCAGATTTTGTACACACATATGGTTAACATGTTATCCATTTACATTATATCTATACGGGATTCTTTGGGGGCCATCTACTAAACAATTGTATTATATATACTTTGCTTTTAGCTTGTCATGTTAACCAAAATAAAATATTTTCAGTTTCTAGTGCTATATATGTATAAGGTATTTTCTTACTTACTCTGCATTGCAGCCACACCTTTGTTCTTTACTGAATTGAACATTAACTTAGTGTGTTCATGTTTACGAACTTGACTTCATGCCTTTATTCTCGAGTTAAATGACAACAGTTGGTTGTGTAGTTAGTATTTTATCTCGTGTGAATTGGGTTGCCTTCCTACTTTCCCGAGTGAAACAGGATAAAGTGAGCACTGCATAAAGTTTTCTTTCGGCCATTTTGCAGCCATCTTCACTATTTTTAATACGAAAAAAATTATATGTAACTAAAATCCAGCGTAAACGTTTCAACACTCTCAAAAGTTAACATATATTGCCCCAATGAAACATATTTATCACACTGTTGAGTAAAACTTCAGTAATATTTGACAACTACTTACTGACAGTGCCTAAATATTATGTAATGTGGGTCTCGATGCAAGCAATTTCCAGTTCAAAAGTTAAATTGACGTTTCACTTTCATTTGGACGCTGTTATGCATAAACAGACCAAGCGCCAGTTTTAAGTTACGTAAACAAGTTTTTTCCTGCTTTGAAACAATCTTACAAAAAGTACTTTAATCATACATTCGGTTGTCATTAACATTGGTATTATAGGACAAAATACTATTCTTAAGACTGTGACAAATCTGGAAATCTTTTTGCATGTTTTACCGATATGTAAAAATAGGTGCTTGCTCCGTTTATGTTTAACACCGTCCATTTAATGACTAAAAATTTCGACTGACATAGCATCAAACGTGAACAATACTTGAAATTTCGTGCATCCATAACTGTCAATTTGTACCAAGGTTAAGCGAAATAAGGTGTATAATTTGTTTCATATAGTTTCAGTACAATGGCGAAAATTTGTTATATTTTTGTAAAGTGTGGCACAATGTACCTGAGATGATGTCATAAACTTCACCATTTTAGTTGTACATGTCGTCTTGCACTGTGCCACATATGGCATAAAACATAAACAGTCGTCGTCCATACTAGCCGTCATATTTTACATTTACAGCTCGTTCGCGATAAAATGAATGATTTAGAGACAATCGTTTCTAAAGTAATAATTTAAAAAAATTATTTATTCTGACTTTGGATGTATTATATATATATAAAATATACATACATATGTATACACACATACACACTTCGATTATTTGGGTAGTTGTGGTTATATTAAAAAGTGCCAGGAAAATATAATTTATCTGAAAGAAAAAAGTAAACAGAGTTTGAAAAGTGCTCACTTTATCTCGAACGAGCTATAGTTAATCGAAACAGAGTATACATCAAGGTTAGGAAGACTGGTTCGTGTTGGCATCAAATAGAGGATAGCCCGTCGCCTCCAATTTGCCCACGCGCCACGTCGCCCCGGCTCAAGATGTTTACAGGTGGATTATCCGCCCTGTTTGCCACGAACGCGCGTGCCGCAGAGCCTGCAACCTAGCGGCAGCAGTGCGTAAACTCTGGGCCCGTCGCATGAAGCGGATCTGCGAGATGAAGACACCGCCCGGATCAGCTCTTCATCAAATTAACGGCAGAGCGAACATAACGCTGCAGAGGCAGGCAGAGAGAACCGGTTTTATTCCGGCTGTCCGGTCACAGAGCGACGCGTTGTATTATATCCTTGTCGGCTGTATTCCGAGGCGAAGGCACGTGTGACTCAAGTGGTGTGAGTCATAGCTTGGCCAAAATATACAACTTACCTCAAGCTATATCTATTATGCGTGTGTACAAGTGTTCTATTTTAGACACCAAAAACGTATTTATTTATAGTTCTTATCAGTTGCGGGAGACACGACTCACATGTACCCTCCCAAAGCACACTCTCGCCCAAGTGCCACCAACCCTTCGTGACACAGTAAGTGATTTTCAGAAGTCTTGCAATGATTAGTGTACTTTATACTTGTGCATCATTGTGCAACGTAAGTCAATAAGATAAATACCGTTAGATGAAATTTTCGAAACAGGGTAATTTCAATACGTTCTAGCTCATAGTGCAATACACTTTCGACTGCCACTTATTTTAAATAATTTGTTTGAAGTCCTTACTCCCACTGATGTATCTCATGATGTGTTTTACTTCCCTCTAAGACTCTGAGTTTATGTTACTGCAACTTCCTAGTAACGTGATTGGCAACAAGCATGACGTCAAGTCTAAGTATTATTGGTCACAATACAACAAACTGTGGAAATAAACTTGCACTCATAATCGGTTTATGTGTATGTGCTGAGTAGGATTGTCTGGCGTGGATTCAAATGCTGCTTGAAAATTCCTCTTAACATAGTGTCAATGAATCTACTTTGACTTAAGGTAATGAAATTCCTGGATTCATACATTGGTGGCAACTCCCAAATCTCTATATCTGTTGACAGCTCATATTTCACAACGTTTACATCCTCCTTTTCGTCAATAACAGCATCATTTGCATACAGCCAAACTACTAAACATACTCTTATGTACGTGGTTACTTTACACATTTTTCAAACCCCAATTTCTGAAGTATTTGGTTTGCTAATACATTCTAGTCCTTACTGGAGTATGGTAGTCCATATACACTTCTTGTTTTCCAAAATTTTCATTGTCCCATTCTTGAAATATTTCCAGCTGGCTGCTGTGTAAAATCATCAAAACAAATATGAGTATGTAAAAATGCACTACTGTCATCTAGATGTTTTACTGTTCACACGTACAGTCACAGCTGCAATACCAATAAGTAAACTCAACGTATTTTCAGCACACTAAATCTGTCCTTAAATGCATTTCTTTCTTAAAAAACTTGGGCTACCAACCAAGCAAATAGTGCATGTGATATCCTCCCAATTACATCTGAATGTATGGCCCAATGTCAACGGGAAGATACCAGTTAACAGTAACATTTGTTGACAAGTATTCCAGTATTTACAATAAATATTCCATTGCCATGTGTTTAAAAAGAAAAGACGACGTACTAACGGCATGTCAGATATATCAGATAATACGTTTACAAACTATTAAATACATTTTCGTATTTAGGCCTACGTTCAATTTAATTAATATTGCCTCATTACATTTCCAAGCTTTTGGCTCTGACATGGCTTCATTCACTGTTCGTGTCTCTATCTTCCCAATACTTTCCTTGCTCTGTGTTAAATTTCATTAACCACGAACTTTGACTTTCATTTATCTACCTGATCTACTCAATTCTCACTCTCGCATTTTGTGCTCAACTAGCTCAGTCTGTTTACCTCCCTCTGCTTGCACGATTATGTAATGTTTCTAACATCAATGTTCCCTCTACAGCTTCTTACTTCCTGATCCTTTTTCACCTACGTGATCATTCCTTGTTTTTAAACCATCAATACATTCTAAAGGAATACTATATACTATTTCTTACATAAACAACTGTCGTCACAGCTTCACCCCAAAATTCATTTGGAACGCCTGGCTGAAACATAGTAACTTACTGTGTTAAAATTGTTCAGTTTTTTTCTTTCTGCTAAACCGTTCTGTTGCGGACAATATGGAACTGACTTTTGGTAAATAATTACCGTTTTCTCTAACTTTCCTTGGAAACCCTTATTCGTGTACTCTCGCGTTTTATCTTATACATCTGACATGCCGTTAGTACGTCATATTTTCTTTTTAAACACATGACAATGGAATACTTATTGTAAATACTGGAATTCTTGTCAACAAATGCTACTGTTAACTGGTATCTTCCCGTTGACATTGGGCCATACATTCAGATGTGATTGGGAGGATATCATATTCACTATTTGCTTTATGGTCACAAGTCTTACAGGAACGCGTGCTACAAATCTTTCCTTGTATGTACACCACACAATAAGCAATCTTACCCTCTTTACTTTAATTCATTGCAGGTATTTCTAAGTGACTTGCCTGACGAACATATCCAAACCTCTCATGCCATATTTGCATATCACCAGGTAATTTTAACGCCACACCGTGTACCAATGTTTCCTCTGACTTACAAAACTACACTTAACCTCATTCTGTTTCAACATATTTTTTGTTTGGACCATATATACTTCATTCTTATCTTTTATAACAGAGAACAAGATTTCTTCTCCCTTCACGTTCCATACATTTGCTTTGTCAGAAGAGCTACGTTAAAACCCTTTGCTAGTTATTTTTTCCACTGAAATTAATTTAGTTCCCAGGTTTGGCAGATATAATAACTTTTGAAATCAAATTTCCCACAATGTTTCCATTCTAACAACGACAGTCCCACGCCCTTCAAGTTATAATTTACCGTTATCCTTGATTAATACTTCACCTGTTACCTTTTGCCATTACCAACAAACAAAATTTTACTTTGACTCATATGACGAGAGGCGCATGAATCGAAATATATTTTTTCTTTCTTGGTTCCCCCAGACACTAACTTCATTCACATCTCGATGTTAGTTTTTCACTTGAATTCACGTCTTCTGAAGTTGATTGTTGCCGTTGTTCTTCTTTCCTCGCCATCTACCAATACTTCATCTTATGTCCAAGCTTCCTACAATTGTAGAACTTAATACCACTTCCGCAATATTCTGACACATGCCCTTGTCTTCCACATTTAAAACAATGTTACAATTTCACTTGACTGTCCTCTATGTTTCTAACAACCCTATCATATTCACCTAGGGGTAGTCCAGCCAAAATTATAATTGGTGCACACTGACCTGAAAATTCAATTCCTCCTTTCAACAGTTTCCTACTGATATTTTGAATCTTGGCAAAATATTCGTTCGTAGAAAGTTCTGCTGATTTGTAAAATTACATATTTTATTTATTTTATGATTACAACACAATGCAACATCATAATGCTTTATACAAATAATGTCTTGAAGCCATCGATATTTCTTCAGCAAGATTAATGTCGACAATGTTTTGATTAGAATCATTCACCACAGAGTTTCACTTCTCAAAAAACGAGTTCTGTTAAATTCAAACAGTCTTGGTTGCCTAATTCTGCTTCGGTTCTAAAGGATGTACCATTATGAATTTCCTCTTACAAGTTTATTATATTCTTTTGTTACAACTTCGGTACAATGAACATATTTTCTGCGCTCTTTGGTTACCTTCTTGGCTCTAGGTTCATAACCTGTTGACACCAATAAATTATTTCTTTACGGTTCTTATTATTATTGTAGGAATAAATCGTGGTTTCATTCTTTCTACAATTTATTCTAACAAACTATACACATGTGTTCAGCAACAACAAACAGGGCACAATAATAAAATTGATATCTAAGCAATACAGCAACAGAACCAAACAAAATTGGTCTAACATAAAACAAATATATTATCTTTCGTTATTACGGTAAGTACAACAAAAATAGTGAGGGAGAAAAGTGTATATGCCTCTACTTTTTTCTCTACTCTAGGACTTACGCTGTAATTATATGTGGGGTATAACGTCACGAACGTATTTTTACTGTAGTCAATAATCAGCTTCGATAAATTAGACTTTCCTTCTCATAATGGTTTAAATTGTATATTTAATTATTATGAAATACTTGTGATATTTCCTAAATATATTTAACAAGATCGATGATTCAAAACAACTGTGACAATACTTAGTATCCCGGCAAAGAGATAGTACGAAAATTACTTAATTTTATTCCATACTTGCTTTTAAGAAATGTCACGAAATTTCTTTTCAACGCGGCACGGCTCTTTTGTGTCGATTAAGAAATGCTTAGTTGCAGATAACGTTAAATTTCCTTAAATTAGATGTATACCTTAGCTTCGTTATACGTTTGTTAACCTTGGCTCGCACCGGCTCCAAAAATAACAATAATTGTATATTATTTTCCTATTAAGTTGATTATATCCCAAGTAGTATAAAAATAACGTAATAAATGTTTACCTTTGAGTGCATTTTTTTTCAGAATAGATTTTTTCGAAGTCGGTGCTATTTTTTTAAAATAATATTTTATTTTGAATATCACTGTGCAGTCCAGTAAATTTTCCGACACAGTGAACTTTTCGTCAATATTATCTTAATAGTGTTTTTGTGCCCTTCCAAAAGCAGTTAATTGTGGACGTCGTGTCATATAATATGTCAAGTACTTCAAATCATGTATAACAATAAATACTAAGTTCTACAAAATACAGTTAACATATTTGTGGTATGGTTGTTTTTATATAGCAACAAAGAAAGACGTAGACAGTTGTTTTATCCGACGAAGTTGTAACGAACACAAAATACGTCAGTGATGATGGTCTTTCTAAAGAAGGCGTTAAAAAAAACACACATTATCAGAGACAATCGACCCAAAAAGACCCTAATCTCGAGTACAGTTCACGACAGACGAAGTGTAGTAAAATCTTTAGCAATAACCAGACTGTGTAATCGACCGAATTTTCTCGAAAAGAAACGGTTATCGTTAGTATTTTTTTTTTCAACAAAATACATAATTTACGACCCATAATAATTCCCCTCGCGTGGGCCGAGGGTAAAGGACGTGCCGATAATCACAGACATCATCTTTTCTCAGCGAGATTCTACAGTTGTGTATTTCAGCTGTGCCTTCTCCCCCACAACACCAATCACATTGCGAGGAACCCGCGAGCGGCAAATTACACTTAATACACACACGGCCGGCGGCGGCGCCCCGGCATTAACTTATAAATCAGGCCGCCCGCGGATGAAATATGGAGTTCCGCTCGCGCCCTGGGAAGAGTGCTACGTTGCCAGATAGTGCGGCTGGAATATCGGCCAGGGCCGCACACTTAAAAGGAGGGGGAGGGGGTGGCAACGGGCCCAGGCCTCCTCCCTCCGACTCGCCTCAAAATCTAAATTTTTTTCAGAGAACCCCCCCCCCCCCTCCTCCGAACCAACCGGTTTATTATGGGGAGGGGGAGGAGGGTGGGTTAACTTTACAACATTTCGAAATTCGAGACCACCTAACTATTTTCATTAGTGTATTATAAAGCCGTGGTAACTGTAGTTCAGTGTCTCGTATGCCTATAACGTAATCTAGTAATATAGCCCATGAAGCTAAAATTAAAACTTGATGAAATTTACTCTTGAGGTTTTGCCTCCTCCATTTTTTCCATCGAAAATTTTTTTCTGAGTGCAGCCCTTATATAAGTTCACGGCGGCTATAAAAATCTTGTACTTTCCCAAAACTGGTGTGCTTCGAGAGAACGTTATACGTGGATGTACCAATTTCAAAGTCACCTGTTGTATTCAGTGTCGAAAATTGGTGTAACACAGTCTTTCATACGAAAGTAAATCTTGTTGCACAATATACAAAAGGTATAAGCGTGTGCTATATACATTTACATTTAATATTAAGTCCAAGCGTTGTGGAGGAGTGGTAAAACACTCGCCTTGTTTTCGAGAGGACCCTGGTTGGATCCCCGGGCCCGAGCATCCTGATTTCTGTTTTCGCGGTTTTTCCCAAACCACTCCTGGCGATTGTTGGGACGATTCCTTAAACAGGCCCTCGTGGACTCCTAACCAATTTTTCCCCGTGTTCCTCTACCAAAGGCCTATAAAGTAAGCAAACAAATAAGAATAAATAGTTATAACGACTCTATAGAATGTCTCATTAACGCAATTCACCGTTCAGAAGAGTGCATCCCATTTCAGTGACTTGTGCGTGCTGTGTCACCCTTCCAGATCTCAAAATCGCAAAATAATTTCAGCCATGCGACCACTCACATTAAAAGAATGCTTTACTGAAGGAAAGGTATTGTTCTGTTAAAATATGGACAACAGTCCAATTTAGATGTCGGTACTGTATAGACTATTTCTACAACAATTTGTTCTGTAGATAAAAAAAAGCACCTGGTTCTTTCTATTAGAACATATTGTTGCAAAAACAGTTCAGATAGCAACGACGAAACAAAAGTGCTGTCCCTTTTTTAACATAATTATAGTGCCGTAAAACGGGTAACTTCCTATGACAATCTCCAGTAATAAAATATATTTAAAATAAATTTCAAACAATTAATGTCCGCATGAAATTGCATTGAATTTTACTTCCAGCCTACAGGCAAAAAACAATTGTTGTTATAATAATGTCTTACAGCACCTTAAACGTTTTGGTTCAGTGAAAGCCTCCGTTTGGCGAATAATAAGGCGTACCTTACTCTTTTAATATTATGGCAACAATGAGGGAGTGTACAGTTGTGGAAAAGGACTGGAGTAAAGTATCTTCACATTCCTTTTGTCTATACTGCTGACCTAACTCAACCCCCCTCCAAGCACCAAAACCATTAAGGGTGTTCAGGTGGTAAGAAATCATAATTTTATATTTTCATCAGATACAGTTAGTTTTGTAGACGGTACTTAAGAGTCCAGTTTCCTCTTTCGAAATTATTTGAACTAGCATAGTTTTCACATAATGGTGCGTTAACATTGGCATGTTACGCTGGCATGCAAATAGTGAAAACCGATTGACTTGTTCAAATGAAATAATTCACAAAGTGAAGTAACATGTCATGGGCTACGTAGCCTAACATTTATCAACACGCGACGTAATATTTTGATTCTTAAAAAAAAAAAAAAAAAAAAAAAAAAAAAAAAAAAAAAAAAAAAAAAAAAAAAAAAAAAAAAAAAAAAAAAAAAAAAAAAAAAAAAAAAAAAAAAAAAAAAAAAAAAAAAAAAAAAAAAAAAAAAAAAAAAAAAATTGTAAATTCAGTAATATTTTTACAAATTTTGTTGACCGTGTTTTCTAATATTACGTTACCTAGCCCTACATGAGAAAAAGGATTTGTTGAGTTAACCAAATATTTGTTTGTATATGTGCAACCAACGATGTAATGTTGGTTCAAACTTCAAACAAATATTAAGTTGAACGCCAGATTTTGTTACATCAACAATGTTACATTATTGTTTCAACACCTGGTTTAGTTATTTTAACTAAATGAGATTATGAAATAACAAGACTGCCTTGTTGACCTAACAAAAATGGTTGTCAACTAAATATTTGTTTAAAACAACACTACATCATTGGTTGCACGCACATAAACAAATATTTCGTTGAATCAACCAATTTTTTCTCTCAGTGTAGGCACGTTATGTCGCTGTGAGTTATTTCGTTCAAGTAAGTCAACTGGTTATCACTTGCATGGCAGCATAACGTGCAAGTGTTGACTCTGACGCACCGTTGTGTGAAAACAATTCAAGCTAAAACTGTTTCGTGAGAGGAAACTGTACTCACAAGTATTGTCTACAAAACTAATGCTGTTTCGTAGGAATATAAAATGTTGATACGAAACACACTTGAAGACCCAGGAACGCCAGCCCTGCACGGCCTTGCTGACGTCGCATTATCAGCACCTGTAGCGATGCTGAGAGGCTCATTAGTCACGGAGCCGCACCATGTGGTATTGTCACGTGGGCCCTACACGGATTTATGACGGCCGGTTTAGAGGGAGTGGGTTATAAGGCCGGAGCGGAGATTGATTACCCTGCCCTGCAGCGGGAGAAATATGAAATCTACTCGTCAGCGAGGGTGAATCACGCTGAGAGAGGGAAAGTTCCAGAGTGCTACTGTGCGACGCAACTTCGCAGAAATTGTAAACCAGCGCACTTCTCGCAAAAGGAAGGAGATGCGACCGGACCGGTGTTGCGGTCAACCATAAACTGACTTCATGGAAGTGTGAAGGTAAGGTGGCATTTTTTAAAAATACAAATGATTTTTATTCTTTATTGTTATGAGCATGACATTGTAGCCCTGTAATGTCTTTATCCACTGTGATTTTTTTGCGTTTGGTAAATCAGTTTGTTTTAGTGTAGTCCTTAAAACGGAAACACGTAAAATATGACTTTAACAAGCCGTTACGCGAAAACTATGAGTGGTAAAAAAATTTCATAAGAGCCAAATTTAGTCACGTTTTGTCTAAAATAAGAAAAAAAACCATCTGGTACAAATAAAAAATAAAAAAAAATGGTGATGAAAATTGCGGTAGACCGCGCCCTTATGCTGAAGAGCGACGGAGCTATCAGGGCAACCTTGAAGTGCACATCAAACGCCGCATCGCCCACTACGAAACAAGCGCCTTATTGTTACTATGGGTAAGTATAGTTCTACTACAGGTTACGAAGATCAATTTGTTATTGGTAATGGGTGCAAACTGATCTATCACAGAGCTTTCCTGAATTTTAAATAATATAAAGTTGATAATTTAAAACGCAAAACTGGTTCATTTTCACTTTGCAGTTATAGAGGTCTGTCATATCCAAGCCTATTTAATGTTACTACAGTTTCGTATTTTTCTGGTCCCTTAGCGATAGCAGCGAAACTAGTGGCAGACATTTTCCCTGTGTCAAAATCTCCCTTAAAAAGAACACACTTTCTTTCATCAGTCGCACTCGTGTTCCTGAACCCTGTGTGTCTACCTGATGACGGGAACAGATTCCAGTTCCCGAAACGTCGTTACACTGTCTGTCTGGAAAACTACTGTGTTTTGTTTCGTCTCATCATTTGTGTCGTTTGTTGTTTTTTCTGTTTGTGTCCGACATCTTTGTTTTTTGTTTAGTCTCATCGTTGTGTTGTTTGCTGTATTTCTGTTTGTGTTTTTTGTTTCGTCTCATCGTTGTGTCACTTGTAAACTTAGCTTCTTTTGTTATTTCTTTTATTTTCTGTTTGTTCCTTGTTTTATCTGACCAGATTCCAGTTTTGGAATTTCATGTTGTGTACATATCCTGATGACTAAAGCATAACTGCTTAATTATGTTTCCTTGTCTTATTTTTAGTTTTCTTTTGACAGTCATTTATTTCACAATGGAGTATGTCCAAGTAAATAAATCCAGTCATTTTCTTTCTAACTTGTAGCACAATTTACCTTACTATGGGACTTTAAGCGGTGTCCATATAATGTTATTGGTGGACTGTCTGTAAGAAAGATCAGTGCACGTCTATATTTGAGTTTCATATACGTTCGGTTAGTACATTTTGAAGTACAGAAGTCTGAAAAGGCAGTATTTATTTATGTCGGAGGCCTTTGAAACCGTGTTTGTAATTAGCTTGGTGTCTTAAAAATGACACTCCGACCTTGTCCGAAGTGTGTTTACGTTTCGTACGTTCGCACAATGGCTGCATGTGGAATAATTTCGTTAACAAATAATAATGTTTACGAACTCACTGCAATGCATTTTAAGCGCTTGGTAATCGGTGCCTTTGAGACTTTAAACGCACCAGATACAAAAATACTTCAGTTGAACCTGTTAAGCTTTATGGAGTGGTTAAACGAGTCCTGAACGAAATCAAATCGCAGTTAGTTGCATATATAGTTGTAGAATGACTTATCTTCTCTGCTGTTCTCCTATTGGCTACTTTGATTAGCGAGCCGTGTAACAAATTTGGCTTTACCCCCTTTCCTTCCGGTTTTTCTTAGTCTCATTCTAAGATTTCTGGGACGACATAAATATTGCAATGGCGTATGTCCATAATAGCACAGTAGGCTAGGTTAAATTGTTTACATTTAAAATTTTCATGTTCGTGCTATACGCACAGTAACATTGCAGTTAGATTCAATGAAATGATTAAACGTCACGAATGTTGAGTGTAGATGTGGTGAAAAATAAATGTTATGCGATTTCAGGTTCAAAATTTGTTGTGGTAACGTAGATCATTTCATTTATTCGGTTTATGCACGTAATCTCGCAAGCACGTTTGAACGCGATCAAATATGGCGGTTCAGAATAAAATGAACACTAAAAAAAACCTTGCCATAGTTCTATTTTCAGCCAGTTCGCATCTTTCAGCGCTTACGGCTCACGTCGGCAAATGGCTATGATCTCTCTGGAAACGTCATTTGATGTTTGCGCGTTAAAGATTAAATGTGCAGTCCGTATGAATCGATACAGTTTGATAAAAAAAGTTTATTAAGTGTATAAAATATAATTATGTCGAATTCGGTTTGTTTTGTTCCAGTAGTGTTGAATTTAAATAGAAAATACACTGAACTATAGTGCGTAATTTCGCGGGGAACCATACAGACAGTACGGCAACTATAGTTAAATGTTAAATCGTATACAGTAACGGGTAGTTATATTCTTCAAAGGTTAAATTTTAGTGCTCACTTTACCCCGAACAATCTATAGTGTGTCTGTGACGTAGGACATCACAACTCGTATTCAACAAGCAAAATTACATCATTATAGGCAGGGTATTAATCTCGAGTACACATCACATGAACAAGAATTTTCTTACACACAAGATATCTAGTTTTTCCGGAAAAGAAATAAACAAGTGAGTAAATTCAACTGAGTCAGAGTAACAGTAAATTATGAAAAAAAAAAACTATGCACTTTAAAGTAAATTTGAAGTGCATATGACCCCTCGGAAATTGAAATTTCAAATAGTTTCCGCCAAACATTTCGGAAACCCCATGACAATGAGCAATAAACTTTAGAATAGGAACGTTTAAAATTGTTCCGTTGCTATAAACTTCCACTTAAGGACAACGGGAAGAAGAGGAATACATTGTTACAGGAATAAAAACGTGGGAAAACAATTTCTAAGTGGGCTTTTAGGAGGGTTTTCACACAACAAATGCATATTTACAAAATCTGCAAATAATGAAAATGTTTTACATATATGGCCAATGTTTTTTTTAATTCAAAGGGGCTTCGTTGTGTGTTTTTAAATCTTTTAGCATATGGCCCATAAATATTTGAGAAAAATTATTTCGGTCGAGTAAGTCAGTTGGTTTTTCTTCCTTGCATGTTTCTGTAACCGCTATTGGTAGAGGCACGAGTATTTCGCGTATTCATCTGGCAACAGCCAAGACTTCTCAATTCTATACGTGTACCGGCTGAACCATTGGTTTCTAACAGTACAAACGTGTAGCACGTGATATCTCCAAGACTTGTTTCCTTATTTATAACTGGCTTGCAGTCGTCAAATGTGTGTTAAAACCGCTCTCGTCTAATCACAGAAGGAGGAGTGAAGTATACGTTATTGACGTTCAACCTGACCTAGAATCAATACGCGAAATAATCGCGCCTCTAGCTATTTGAATGCTAAAATATGTTCACAAGTGGATAATGTAGTCACAAGTAACATTTATAAAACTAGCATTATATGTCGTACAAATATGATGTACATTTCTTACGCGTGAACACCTGTAAGGCATACTGAATTGTAATGAACACAGTATTATATGTATCGATGGCTACATACTTTGTGTAATGATTCAGTACAAAACCCCGAAGAGCTCACGCCTCTTTGTACGTGTCTTAGCGGTGCGTCGAGTTTCGGCAAATATAAATTTGTTCGAAAACCGGTTAATTGTGCGTGAGTGACGTGTACGAAACTATGAATGTTGTTCTAACATTTAATCGCACGTGGGAATCGTGCCGGACGATGCCGCTGGTCGGCGGGTTTTCTCGGGTATATCGCGTTTTCCCCACCCCTTCATTCCGGCGCTGCTCCATACTCACCTCATGTCACCCCCACCAGCGATAAAGACCTCGATGTTAAGCGCTGACCAAATTCTCTCACTGACTCTAACATTTAAATATTAAGTATGTTTTTATTTGAGGAACTCTTATTTTCATGGTAGCATTTGCCTCACTATAGTCACTTCACGGACAAATTCAATCGCAATCTTTCTCATATATATATATATATATATATATATATATAGTTTGTTGCATGTCCACGTGAACGAACGATAACATTCGTATTTATTATAATAGATAACTCTCGAGCCTTCGGCCTCGATGCGACCACACCCAGGCGAGATATTTCTCAAGTATCTACAAAGATTAGGATAGACATATAGGCTTCTCTGTTAATGAAACTTGGCTCCTAGACGTATCAAAGTAGCTTGGAAGCAGAAAGATTTTTGGGGAGGGTAATGGTATAGTGCGTTAATTAACTAAAACGAAATTGTCTAAGTGAATCACTTCTGCAATCTATTTATGTCTACTAAGAAATATACTTTGAACGCTAACACCACAAACGCAATGTACTTATAAACTGCATTTAATGTAAAAATTGACGATAATACTTCAGAAATAAATTTATTAGAACTTTGAAGCCAAGTAAATGAAAACACGTAACTGAATTTTTTTCAATATCCCCGCCGTGTAGGTTCTCGACAGCATTTTTAAAACAAATCACTTCATTACCCTAACGCTTAAAAAAAAAAAAAAAAAAAAAAAAAAAACACGCCAAGGGGAGGCCCCGTTTTTAGCACGGACGACGCGTAATTATAACATACATCAGAAACTTGCTCCCGTTTTCACTTTTTTTTGTTTAATTTTATCGCGGCGCCATTAAAGAGTGAGAAACGCGACTTCGTACGTGCACAGCGGGTCGAATTTCCTTCGCCAACACCTGTCAGAGGCCTTAATAACTGTTATTACGTGCTGGTCTGAAAGAATCGCGGCCCGCGGGGCACCGCAGGTTTCTACGTAATGACTTAATTTTCGAGAACGAGTTTGGGAAAGACGGGTGAGGGGAAGGGGGTAGGTAGGGGAAGGGTCCCGGAATGATGCGTAGAAACAACATGGCGCACCCGTGGACATGAGGAGCCGAGCAGGTGCGGCCACATCCGATACGAAGACAGATAAGGAGCACGGAGAAATGACGATCGGGTCGACAGCATTTGGAAAAGGAAGAGAAGGAGGGAAACTAATAATGCAGGCGAGGAAATTACGCTGGTAAGGGCGGGTTTACAATGGGAAACTATTTTAAAGAATCTAAAACCTAACGCAAACTGCAGTAACGAGTAATAGATGAACGAGAAAACAAATATAAATTTCGTGCAAATTCGCGACGGAAAACTTGGAAATAAATTCAATCATAGTAACATTTACATGAAGTAAAGGTTTGAACTAAGTTTTGTTGGCGGAAATAGTATTTTAACGTTGAAGTGATTATTCAAACAGACAATCGTCCATTACTTCTGTCTTGTAAAATTATTTGGCAATATTTATAAGGAGTGAATATTTGTTTCGTGTAAACAAAGAAAAATTATTGCTTATTTTATTCATACCCTAACCTGGCTTTGTCCAGGGAATTTTTTAACTATGATAACTATTGCTGGGTATAGTGAAGTATTAGTGTCGAGGTCTGTTATAAACTGAATAAAACAAGGGGAAGTTTGCAGTTAATTTTAGTTTGAAGATTATCATCTGAATAGCGACTCGCATAAGTTAGTCTGTATAAAATATAAGTTTACCTGCAATTCATTGTACAGGTTTACAATCATTCCAATCACTAATGTACTGTCGTTAATTTGTTTTCCGTAACTGTTCAGAATTTCAGTGTGACATCCTTTAAAGCTGTCCCCTGTAACGCCAGTTGAGCTTAGAGGCGATAGAACATTTACAGAGCAAGCACAGATCTGCCTTATCGTAAGTGCACTCTCAAACACCGACAACGCTCGTTGTCTAATTCAAAGTGGGACGTTTGTTATAAATTGGTGGTCCAGTTCAACGGGGAAAAAAACGCAAAAATGCCATATTTAAGTTAAGTACATCAATACACGGAAGAAAGAACACTGTATTCTGTTAAAAAATAAACAACCGTCAAGTTTACTTTTTTATAACGTAGAGCTCAGTAGTATTTAACAGTAAAGAACTAAATGTTTATTTTACTTTCTTTAAAATTGTGTAAATTTCACTAAAGTTAGGTCTATATACTTTTTAGTCACTTAAAAATATCGGTCCATGTAGTTTCACTCCTAAAAACATCAACCAAATTTCGTAACTACTGCATTTTAAAACTAAACACGAACAAATCGAATACATTTTAAGTTAAAAATGAATTTTATTAGTTGTTTACCATCGATATAATAGAAAATTGAAGGCAACATGTTAAGCGAGGACCATAGATCTAGAATTTCCCAATTATTTCACAGGGAATATAAACTGATGTGTGGGGTTGATTATTGTTGAATTCCTTAGTATTTTGTTACTTATCGACCAGCAGTTAAAAATGTCAAAAAACACACAAGTATGGGTAGATATTTTGTTTTTCCTCCTAATAATTATGATCACTAAGTATACTGACTGGTTCTCAAAATAATATTACACACTTGTCCGAGAACGTCCCTAATGTCAAGGACTTTTGTTAATTCACAATTTTCTCCGTTGTAAACCCACCCTTGACTCCTGCAGGTAGCTGGCAGAACAACTTCAGAATCGCAGTCAACCTCTCCCCTTCCTTCCTCAGCAAATGATACACTAGCGCTGGCCGCGGCACAAAAGGGAAAACTTAAATTACTCCTTTCCTGGCGGCGAGGAAACCCGTGGATTTGACCGCGTCATTTACCCACCGACAAGCGGATTCTAGCCGCCGCCGAAAACTGCTGCAATTTTACAGGGCACAAAAGAACAGCTTTGGGTTTGATTACTATCCAAGTATGGGAAAGCACAGTTCGTTAATTACCGAAAAATGTACACCCTATCAAGTTAAAAAAGACATATAAACATGCACAACAAGCTCATATGTTGCACCGTACAGGAATTTAAAAGTGATTGTCGGAAATAACCGAAGAAGATTGGATCCATTGCTTCCAAGAATATTATAACTGTATAAGAAAATTTACGTTAGTAAAATTTTGATAAGGTTTTATGCACTAAGAGGAGAATATTATAGTTTTGTTTAAAAAACGACAGAAATCAGGTTTGGTTGTTGGTTATGTATAGAATGTTCCTACAACAGTAATAACTATGAAACAATGCTGTAGAAGAAACAAAGTTTTGTGTTGTAGCAACAACCTAATTTGTAATGCCTTATATTTTCGGTGTGCAGCATATGTTATGTGTAGGAATCGGTACGGCAAAACAAAATGTTTTCACTTGAATTTCGCGGTTTCCGGGTAAGGTGAAACCAAACTAGATAAACTAACATGAAATGCAAACCATTATAAAAACCATTTATGGATTCCATGCATTAGTGAACTCCATGCGAATGGTGAACATACGGCGCAGTGTCTGAGTAATTTAACTTACCAGTCCCAACGGTTGCTTGATTGACAACGTATACTTATCGTGAACATAGAAATCAAAAGTCTGGAAGAAATACAAATATGTAATTTTAAGAGATTTTTACAACCAGTAGCAAGGGATCTTATTTTACAATGGATGCATTTCAATTGTGTAATTTCGTCAGTATGTATTTCCCTTGTGTTTAAAACACAATCCCCTCCATCTATAGAGTCGCAGTTGGTAGGATTTGCATTCGGGAAAAATGCAAACATTGTAACTTTCTTCGTTATCGATTTTTCGTTTTATCCAAACCCTAAACCTCGCTTCTACTTATCTGCCAAGAGATATTTGCAGTTCGCAGTGTTATATTATGGTCCCTTTGCAATACCCTTCTGAGATTTACTGGGTAACCTTTGTAATTGAATCTGGAAGCAAACTTTTGTTTCAACGAGCCACGTCTGTTTCATTTCCCCTCGCCAAGTTGGGTAACAAGCTTTAGGTGTCTAATCTCCCTGTGTAACTCCAGACGTCCCCGACCTGTACAGGACCGTAAGGGCGAGATCCGCTTGACTGGAGCAGTCGCCTGCGGCAGACTTGCGAAGGCACTAAACTTCCTCGGTGGTTTTATGACACTAATAAACGTCCAACAAGGTGGAAGTTCGGGCGAGGCATTCCCTTACGCGCGCACTTGCAGAAGTTCCGCCAAACTACGGCCGTGATAAAACTGGTGCTGTAACTCCCAAGCATTCCGAACAGAAGAAGCTTTCTTCCGAGTTTCGCTGGTTGCCGTCAAAAAGAACTCAGGCAAGCTGGTTTGTTATGAACCAGACAGTATACCCCTGGTTCTAACTTAAGTTAGACAGGTATGCCTTGGAAAGCAGGCTGTCAGAGCAAACATATTTTACTCACCGAGCGTACATAGCCAACAATTTAATAATGCTTAAACACTGGAAACACTGCGATAGCGAAATCCCCCAATCCAGTTACAACACACTGCATGGTATAGGGGCGTGTGAGGTGGCCAGAGAGTATGTCTACTCTATATCGATGCAAGGACAATAACACCATCAGGATGTACCAGGACATCTTTCCTCTATTTACATGGCAAACATGTAGATTGTCTTGATACTTCAAGTCATACATGCTAACATAAGATATCTTCAATATTTATACTTCTCGTTGTTTTATGTGAAAATCGAGGGTTCTAAAAAAAAATTAGTAGGTCGCATTTGCAGTATCTTGACTGAAGTTCTACGCATCATAATAAATAATGACTAAAACTTTCATTTACGAAGACAGTATTTTGTAAATAACATGATATTCCAAAACACGTCTGCTATAGAAACTGTAAATATATTTATCAATAAATGGCGCACAAAGTAGTATGCCGTACTAGGATAAATATACTTAAAAAAGCTAATTATATGGGGATATCACATTTTGTGTTCCTACGTGTATATAGAAAAGTTACAAACAAAAGAATAAAAAATAAATGTACATCGCTGATGCCACATTTTTCGTAGCAGCTTCGTGTGTATAAGTAACTTACGATATCGCTAATTGTGTTCCTGTCGACAAACTCGAGATAACTGTTACTCTTTGCACCACACTAGGAGTGAAATGTTCAATACAAGACGAGTTCTTTTATTTTATAATTAAACTAGTTAGTCGTAAGGGAAAATATAGATTTAGAGACACTATGTAAGAGAACCCGCCTTTAGTATCACTTGTATACTGCCATATTTAACCGATGTTCTGAAATGACTTCAGCCAGCGCTTAAGAGGTCGTGGTACATAATTCGACGCTAAAAGCATTAATCTATAACTGTAGGTTTCTTGAAGCCAATTTACGAAAACTAAACAATAGCAATCCTAGACAATAGCTTTAGCCAACGTTTTAAACAAAATTGTATCCAGTATTACGAACTCCTGAGGCACAATCTCTGACGCCGGAACCTCGTGCACTTAACTGCAGCGCAAGACTTCACGTGTAACGAATTAGTAATTCTGGATAAATATTTACTTATAAAGTTGGCAAATACCATTATCAAGGATTGTCATTGAGTATTTTATCCATATTGGCTTCGAAAAAAGTGTAGAAATGAATTGATGTGTTTCAGCGTTTGTTTATCTACCACGCACTCTTAAGGTAGCTGCCTAACTCAAGGCCTTGACGCGGGCAAGGATAGGGATGTGGCCGAGTACCTATCGAACCTACATATATGCAACTACTGACTTCTTTGGTTATCTAGCTAAGCCCTAAAATGCTACAAATATGTTAAGATCTATTAAATACCAGGAAAGCTATGGCCAAACAAAAAGTTTCCCTGTCATATTGTATAGCTGTGCAGAAAACTGTCTCATAGTTAGCATGTATGTCCCTTGAATCTCTTGAAAGTTCAGTTAAGGTATTGGACTCAGAGTAATACAATGTCCAAATACTCTCTAAACATACTAGGACAATCGAGGTGGAACTCGGTATAGGATATCAGGAGATCACGCGTTCAATTCATGGTCCTGCTATACTGATTTAGGATTCCCCGAATTTCGGGATGAATCCTGACGCTCCTGTCTAAATTTACTCTACGTCAGAGGCATTTGTTAAGTCTGTAATGAACTTGATAACGTACGTTATCTACTTACCGTGAACTCATGACAGTTTACTATCGAACACCAACATCTATAATGTCGGTCACCGTGACAAAAGCAACTTAGTAGAAAATGTGACTTTTTGCAGTCCTTAAATGTTAAGTTGTCCAAAATCGTAAACGTTAAGTTCCTTATAGTTTAAACCTACCCTATTTCGTGATACTAATTCTTCGAACATCATTATCAGAAAAATTCCAAACATTGTAATTGCACTCTTATATTTGATATTTGGTCACTTATTGCCGAAACTACACATACCTGCTCTGTTAAGGTAAGTGAGTGAACTCTGTGTACAGATACTACTAAGTTTTATGAAGCCGGAAAATTGGTTTTTCACTATATATGGTCAGTTGACACGGTACAAGAATACATCTGTCACCAACAATTCCCCATTAATACTGGTGCTTTCTTATTACCGAGCGAGGTGGCGTAACGGCAACACGTTGGATTCACATTCTGGATCAATCCCCGGCTCCGACCATATTGATTTCGGTTTTTCATGGTTTCCCGAGATCACTTCAGGCGAATTTTGGGATAGTTCCTCAACAAAGGCCATGGCCGAATCCTCTCTCAGCTCCTGCCATTGTACCAAGTCGTGTGTCACCGTCTATAATGACCTCGCTGTCGACGAGACCTTACGTTTTTTTCTGATCATTTTACAGACGTAACTTGTGACTACAGTTTTCACTTGTAGAAATTTTTTTAGCTCTGATAGTTTTCTCATAGCGGCACGTCAGAGTAATAATTTGCAAGTTACAGGAATATAGGTTTAACGGAAACCAAGTGACTTGCTCGAATGAAATAATTTACACTGAAATGAGATATAATGGGCACTATGCTAAAAGAAAAACACTCAACAAAGTCATTTTTTGTCTTTATTAAAAATTGCCATAAATGAGGTAAATTTTCGTCATTTTGGAATTTTTTTAAAAAGGACAAAGGAATTCCATTCTGTGTTTTTAAATTTTTTAGCATAATTTTCATCACCATGTTTTTTATTTTCATACTAGCTGTCCCTTTGCGGCTTCGCCCGCGTGTACATACTATAGAAAAGAGTAACTAACTTTTAGTTACGTGTTAATTGACGGTGATACTATATTCTATATTATACTATATTCACTGTTTATCTTTAAAACATCAAATACAAACAGATTTGTCCAGTCCATTGCGCTAAGCGTACTTTAATTGCAGAACTTCTTTTTTAAATTCATCTTTATTTCTCTATAAAACAGCTGCCCGGCTGCGGCTTCCACCGCAAAACAGCTGCCCGGCATTTAACAGCCATTACTATTGCGGTTGTCAGCGAGTGTTGAGTGTTTTCCTCGCTTTTTTTCCCCCCGCGGTCGCAAATTAGATAAAAACAATCCTTGATGCGGATTATATATCATGCTAAAATTTCAGCTCGATCGGTGCAGAACTTTTTGAGTTTTTGAAGCGTACACAAACCAACATAACATATATATATATATATATATATATATATATATATATATATATATATATATATATAGATTAGTACCAGATATTTCCCTTATGTGTAAGACACAAAATGTGACTAAATTTTACTGTTATAATTTTTTATATCTCGCACACTTCTTGCGTAATGGCTCAATAAAGGCAAAATTTGCATGTTTCCATTTTAAGGACGACGTTTAAACCAACTCACTTACTAAACTGAAAAAAAAAAAATCACAGCAAAAAACGATGTAGTACGTTACAAGTTCAGCTACGTTAACCCACAAAATAAAATTATTTTTGTATTAAAAAAAATTATTGCATTTTGAAAATTTTTATTTTAATTTCAGCAATTTTATTTAAATACAAAAATATTTTATTCTTTGTTTTCATGTACGTGAAATTGCAGCTTGTGACGTTTTTACCCACTGTAAATTTTTTCAGGTTGGTAAGTGAGTTGGTATTAGTGTAGTACTTTAAACGGAAACATGCTAATTTTGAATTTTTAACAAGCCATTACACGAAAACTATGAGAGGTAAAAAAATATTTTATAAGAGCAAAATTTTATCACATTTTGTGTCTTAAATAAGAGAAAAAATATCTGGTACAAGAAAAAATAAAACCATGCTGATGAAAATTGCTGTATACAGCGCTCTTAACAAAAACATTTTGTGGAGGTGTATTCTTTTCGTACATTGGTCCAATGGGCCCATGTGGAATAGTGACGAAAAAACGTTATTTACGCACACACTTCAACGCATTTAAGTTTATGTTAGGCCGCGACCTTAAACATTGTATTTCGTCTACAGAACCAAGTCTTCGTTAAAGCGAAGTACTTGAAACACCAAGCCGTTTGTAAGGACATATATGGCCAACATTATAATTAATGCCAAAGCCCATATAAGCTTCGACAGGGCTCGGGAAACATTCGCCAGAATAAAGTAATATAACGCTTTATTAACGCACTTTTTGTTATTTTACTAACATACTTGATCTTCAGTACAGTGTTACAATGAATATATATATATATATATATATATATATATATATATATATATATATCTGAAAATAACAGTACGCAAATAAATTAACACTAAATTCCTATGTTTGGCACACACAGTTAAAAAAGATGAGAAATGTTACTTAGAAATTCAGCGGGAATTTCAATTTAATTTTTAAAATATACCTATTACGTATATGATCAATTATTATTAGTATAATTGCGGTATTTAACCAATTAATTTCTGCGAATGGATTTATACTAACAAATATACAGTACTATACCTGCCACGGGTGATCCTTGAAATTCCAAACATTATTACGTTTATCTATATAACATGATTGCTTAGAAATACATCCATTAAATTGAACGAACAGTGAATATTACCTAGTATTCTGTAATATAGTTTACAAAATTTTTCATACAAAGTTGTTAAAGAAAAGTGAAACTTTTTGTTTTAGGTTATTTTTTTTTTTTTTACATTTTGGCCTAAGTACAATAATAAATTATATGTCTCTGTATGTATTGTAATATTTTCAAGTATTAAACCGAATAGAAAATATAATCTTTGGTTAAATATGTTAAATATAGCAATGTCACATGTTTCTATAATTGGTTATACATAAATTATTTTGTCTTCGTGGATTGTTCAATGAACTTCAAGACAACAGACCCAGGTATGTAAGGCGTGGGTGTTTGTGTATAGTTACTGTTGTAAAGGTAGCGGGTTTGATATCTCAACAAATTTTCAGCGCGTTGAAAGCGTCTTATCGTATGTTGAACGTGTGTTCACATTACAGAAGTCAGACCATAACATACCTATAGTGTTTTATCAAAAAAGGCTACTTTCAGACAGATCTAATGTAAATTTCTTTTAGTTCAAATAATATATTTACTGACTTCTATACTTTCGATCTCTTTTGCTGCACATGTACCTGGTGGATAAACACAATATGAAGCTGTTTTTTTTTAACGCTTCACCTTCACGTGTTTTGAAATGCTCGTTCCCCGGTGAAGCCTCAAACAAGATTATCCTGCGAAGCAAGAGACTGCAACTCTGCCTAGCATGCGACAAGAGCGAAGTTTTTGAACCCTTTTACATGGGGAGAAAACTGGAGAACTGCCTGGAACTTTTTAAACCAAGATCAGAGCGAAATGGGAGCTAACCGTGGAGCTGAAGGGGAAGCTGAGAACATCACCTACAATCACTTTTTTTTTTTTTTTTTTTACGTTTCCTGATCATGGATATCAGAATTTCGTATCTATTTATCAACACATTTTTAAAAGAGTGAAATGAACTTCTTGAAGTGGAATTTAATTTAAACAGAACGACTTCAGACATGATTAAATGTTGAAAATTCTAATATTTTAAAATCTATTCCGCGGCTTTTCTAATCGTTTAAAGGTCCTTTTTTTTTTTTTTTTGCTGAATTGTTATCGTTATTTCCTCTCCGGAAATGTAGGTACACGTTTAAGTTGCTATCTTCAGAACAAATGCTCAGCCGAGAAGTCCCCAAAAAACTCACAGCGCGACATAAAAGTACTTGTGTTTAAGGGCGCTGCCTACTTTGAAACCACGGCGGGAATAAGCATAGGGTTTTACAGGTTAAATTGTTTTCCACCTGGCTCAGTAACAGTTGAAGTTACGTATACGCCACCATTGACTTTTTTGTTCGTCTCGGTGCTGCGTACATTGCCATGGATCGTGTAGGCAGTTTTATTTAATACCCTGAAAATTGTGGGCAAAAACGCATTTTTACACCAAAAAATACGCGAAAATAATTATTCATAATTTATTTTCTGCAGTTTTATTTACGTAGCAACATTCTCCTTTTCACGGAGCAGAAAATTGTTTCTGTCCGGAAGCAACATCACAAAATATGACCGAGTGCCATTGAAAATAATTTAACATGTAAAACCCTATTCTTTCTCCATCAGGGCTCCAAGGTAGGCAGCGCCCTTAAGGGGAACAAAATTTGTGTGTCCGTATCAATTATACCAAGTTATAGGATAATATGAAGCATAGTAACATACAGTCATAGCATTATGGAATAATATAGCAGTGTGCACCCCTATATTCCATATAATATGTTTACCTCGAGATGTTCGATGCATTGAGAAGTATGTCGTGGCTAGCTAGCATAATAAGAATTTTTGTTGCTAATTATTTTGTTCCTAGTGTCAATTAATCAGCACGCGACTACGTATCACTGGCAGTATATGCTTATCTTCGAGTATCGGCAGTGTTGCTACAACTGAAACATTTGTGTACCTTTACGCGGAAATTGAGGTTCCTCATAATTTCAACAAAACTCATTTCTAAGACAATGTCACAAATAATTAATATTTCCAAAATGTAAAATAATTTCTGCAATAACATGATTGAAACTGCTAATATTTAGAGTGGGGTGGGGTGTACGACGTACCATACCTCCAGGTTTTTTTATAACTTCGTTTTATCTATTTACGTATCAAATTCCACTTCTCTAATACAAGTACTCTTCATTATTCATACATTTTTACGGTCTCCTCTATTTGAGATAAAACAGTGGATGCTATGTTTCAAATTTCATTTTTCTCGCAAGCAATCTCCTGGCCCATTTGGTTATTGCAGAACGGTTTCATTGATTAATGGAAATATGCACCACGGGAATAAAGAAGAAAAAAGTGCTAAATAGATGTAATACACTTGAAATACAAACGCATACCATTTTCGAACAGATGAAAATTTCCATAAAACTAAATATTTTAAAAATTAAAAAATAAGAGGGTTTACGAAAGGTTCTTTGAGTTAATGTACATTAATTATTTCATTTATGGGACACGTTGCGATTGCATACAAAGGGCAGTTACATTTCAAAGAAAAGCGAAAACGTTTTGCCGGAACAATAATGTCATATACAGAAATTTTACCATGTTTTGTTAGCTCACTTTCTTGTCTGTCTGTCCGGTAAACATGAGCTGTTCGGTAACAATGAGACTTGAAACTGTAACACAGCTCAGAACTGGTTGTCAGTATGTTCTGTACAAATTTAGCTATTGATTTGTAACATACTATAAACTATAAACTTTAAACATATGGCTAATATTAAGAAAAGGTACTCATTGTATACCAGCCAAACTATTGATATTATAGGCATAGTTTACAAATGAAAAGTGTTTCTATAGACGTTAGAAATAGTCATATGAAAAGCAAACTGTGGTTATTTTGAAAATTTCCGTTTTTAGTTAGGTTAATTTTGCTTACATACAGTTAGATTACGTTATTTTGCCCCAAAGTTTTTTTTTTTTTTTTTACTTTACCTAACATTAACTTCTCTATTTTTTGTTAGGTTAGGTTAGATAACCTAACGAAAAAGGTAAAAATTTAAGGGTAAAATAACGTAATATAACTAAACTTACCTAAACTAACCTTAAGAACAGTGGAATATTTCAAAGTAAGTAAATTACTATTCTCTTAATTACGACTACTAACCTATATAGAAACTTTCTTTATAAATAAACTATGCCTCTAATACGATGAGTAGCAATTCTTAATATTTACGGTAACATTGCTAAGAACTGGACGATAATGCTGTACAAGAGAATAAGTATTACGACGTGATAGGAACGTGTAACTGTAGCTTAAGGTTGAGTGAATGTCAACAAGCGAGATGTGTTCATAGGTCTCGTAAGAAGACCGGGTTGTAAGGGTATAGATGTAATTTCTACTTATGTTATGGTTGCTTGTACTTGAGGAGAGACAAATGAACTGCCACAGATAGTACGTTAACAGAGAGGCAAAGAGGGAAGAGACACAGGGTCAGACCTAGCGATATTTACATACGAGATTTCGTTGGAGATCTTTAATATTATACAACATATTTCTGGGGGAAAGAGACGTTACAGTTATACTCACATTTTTCTTTGAAATTTAATTTCAGCATGCCTGTAACACGCTGCATGCAATTATAAATACGTCAAAATTTTTGCCTCTTTTTTTTTTTAACTTCTCGATAAATGTTTAACTATCCTAAAATAATAGGTACGGGTTATAATTTAGTTGCTGCAACAAACCAAAAGTTCAACGAAACTGCTCCAGTGAGGTAATGTAATTTATATGAAATACTAATTTTAATAAATCATATTATTTAAAAAACATGTCAAGTTTATCATTTGTTTACAAGATATTGGAACAAGAAAATACATCGCGGCAAATCGAAGTTATAAACGGAAGGCTTTATTAATATAAACGTTCAAATCTTCAGTATTAAACGGATAATGAAATTTTTTTTTTTTTAATTTGTGAACGTAGTATTTGGTTTTGGTCGTTACATCCTCGGCAAGTACCTATGTTGAGAATTCTGCGCGAGAACTCTATATGCACTGAACAAAAAATATAAAGAAACACTGCAATTAGTTTGTATGAAAATGTTCGGTTCATTACAAACCAGTGTCACGTTGACTAAACCACAGTTTACACATTTTGTTTGTAGAGGGAAAATATACACCCTAATTAAGAAGTGTTTGTCAAGAATTTGATATTTCATAAATGCATCGGTATAATGGCGTATAAATAGGTAACAATATTGTGGAAATGCATTTACACCAACATACATACCGACAGCTGTCAACTAAGTTACAGCCACCTGCGAATCAGCTTCTGTAAGTTCCAACTGTAAATTAAGTACATGACGTCCTACTGGACCAGTGGCGGATCCAGCTCTACTGTAGGTTTTAGTGGGGTCCCATTCCCAAAAAATAGCTGTGTCCACACCCCGAGCTAAAGAAGGAGGGGACCGGGGGCCCTTCCCCTGAAAAAAAAATTTTTTTTTCAAGGTATAAAATAAATAAAAAAAATGAATATACAACTTTAAATTTTGTAATATTTTACAGATAAAGTATACTAAAAAGGTCAAAAGTGGGATGACCCGTGCTCATGCCCTCCCCCCTCCTGGATACGCGTCTGGACCGGACCAATGCTATACTAGTGTTCAATATAGAATCCATTATAATACACACAGTATTAAAAAGCACTTCTTCAGACACATTCCAGAAACTCGAGAAAACACACAAAAAGACAGGACACCGATATCCCGACGCAGGATCCACAAACCTGAACCGCACATGATGGTTGCTACTAAAGTAGCGACATGTAATGCTGTCACAACACCTCTCCTGCTCTCACGATAGCGATACCTCAAACAGTGTGTTGCTGTACTGAGAACTGCCTGATAGTTCGTAGAATATGATGTCTCAGGCTTCACATGTGTTACCAGAAACTCCTAAACGCTCCGTCTAAGGTGCTAAAGTCCAGTATTGCCAGATATATCGAAATTCATAATTATAAACAAGGATAGTTTTATTTACGTACTTAATAAAACACGTGTTGATATTCGCTAAATCAGACAAGTGTTGCTTGTTTTAGTATGCTACAATTATATTTAGAATATGATTTTCTGGTTATGTTACCTTACACTGTAATTTTCTTACTTCATACCGTCTGGCAACACTGTGCTGGACACCTCTAAATATGACAATCGAGCATTTTAGAGGCATGTAAACCAGAATATGTAGGTAAGTAGTAAAGTACTGGACTCAATTCGACTTCAATTCACTGTCAAGCCATCCTGAATTATTCTTTACACGACATGTTTCGAAATTACTTCATATAAAGGTTTAAACGATTTCTGACACTCCAGTTTCTAAAGTGCGCAGAAACTCCCTGTCAGCAACGTCTCTTGCCAAACTGTTACAAACTGTAACCCACAATGACAACAGTATTAAAAGTGTGTTTCGTCCAAATAACCAAGTCCATTGTTAAAACGTCATTAAAACCACGCACGTAAAACATTACCAAGCTAATGTTCATGTCGTAATAGTTGCTGCTGCTGCGCATATCAACCTCGACCGGGATTGCGAAACTTTCTGCAGAACATGCCAAGTATTTCTGTCTAGCCACTGAGACTATTCGGTACTCATCGGAACTGCTCGGGTTATTCGCCCTATCCATTCTCTGACCACTGCGACAGTTTAGATTCGTTAGAATTAAAAAAAAAATGACAATGCTGCCTTCTGAATTGAACGATGGTTTCGTTAGGTTGGGGAACTGCAAGTACAGCTAAGGCAGTGTTTCTTTTACATTGGAGCAAAAAAAAACAAAAAATTTGTTTTGAAAAAATACAAGTCCAAGAGCAGTCAAAATAATGCACTGTTCGTTCGAAAAAAAAAATGGTTTAACTTTGGCTTATTTTCATAACACAACTTGTGAAACTTTGGGTGCAAAAATCTGGAAAACTATTAGGTTTATTGCAACAAAAAAATTAAGTACAAATAACTGTATTATTGAAATAAAACGATGAGATAGATAGGCAAATTATGTTGCTTAGAAAAACATATTGTTACAAGTTTGAGCACAAACTTTTCATGTGGGCACACAAAGCTACGAAATACACAAAACAGTAATCAACTATAACTGTCACAACTCAATTAGTTATGCACACAATTACTCTTGTATCACAGACACGTTAATTAGCTTGGACAATTAAAGCACAAAAAAGTATACCATCAATTAATTGAAAATTACAAACCACAATAAAATTCAGTCATATATCCAATCAACAGGCTTTCAAATAGGGACAATGTACAACCTATTAGTCCGAAGTGGTGATGGCTCACCATGTGCTACGCAGCACCCCGAGTGCATCGCTGTCTTCACTCTTGAGGTCTTCGGTTCAACTCCCGTCGCGCACCTCCTCTTCGCCTGTCAGCCCACCGCAGCAGTCCTCTTGTTTCGCCCAACACTGCCGTCTCACAGTAGACTCTGACGTCACCAAGATGTCTTCACCAGTCTCTCTCCACAGGCGTAGCACCTTCCTCTAGCACGACCAATAGCGAACTCTCCTCGAATTTTTCGATTCAGCCCTTATATACTAGGCAAAACAGTAGGGAATTACCGCATCACAGGGGTCTAAAAATAGACATTACTACATGTTTCGGACATGAATTGAGTCACGTAGGCCGCCCTCGTAAGGTTAAGACACAGTTGGAACAGGTATCTATGACGTAGCTTCGGCGTGACTTCCATCACGTAGCCGCCCAGCCTATAATTCAGGGGCCAATCCACAAAGTGTTACGAAACAGCTGCCGACCACTCGCCTCCAGGTACATGGCACGCAACAATATCTTCAAAATCACTGTAAAATTACCGGGAGTGGTCTTAATATGAGGTGTTGCATTTGCAACACCTCATATTAAGACCACTCCGAGTAATGTATGCGGTGTCCAGTGTTCGCGCATGCGCAGACTCTACATGATGATTGCCAAATCATCAGCACAGTCTCAGCAGTTAGACACAAGTTGCCCAAGTTACCTGTACAGGCGAAACTCTAAACCGTTCTCCATTGAACGCAGACGGAAAAATGAGTACAGCGCGCCAAACGCACCCCCCTCCCTTCCCCCCGGATGAAGAATTTACAGAGCGTCCCACAAGCACAAAACACCAACATCTTAGTATAGTAGGGCCTATAGTTCATTGCATACATAAGATATTTTTGTGAACATTTTTGTGCAAAGATGTTAAATAAGTCATAATTAGATATGATGGTTTATCGCGGGAAAACTTGACTGTTTGTTGGGTTTCAACGTACGTCCAGCTTACCAGAAGATTACTGGCTTTCGCTTGTACGTTGAGCTGTTGCCCTATTTGACTGAGCCAATAAGAATACCGCTATTGTAATTTTTTATGCACATTATTGGTCTGCAGACAGTTACGTCGTGTCAGTGTTTTCAAGACTACGTTGGCACAAAAAATGTTCGCGATATACCATCATCTCTAGTCATAATAAATAAAATTCAATTGATTTGAATACATTTTACAAGAACTAGTTCAGAAAATTCTATTTTGTCTAAATAGGACTTCATCGTTTACTAACACGCATCCGCATTATTCTCGACAGTTCCGTATTCTAAGTTAGTGGGTGACGTCACATTCGATGCCATCTGTCATTTTCGGCTCTCGTTTAGTGACGACAGCTGTAGACCTGTCGAGACAAGCAAATACAGTCGAAACAGCGTACATTGTGCGTGATACGTGAACATATTTTGATAATGGGTGTTCATGCACGAGTTTCAAATATTTTCATGACAGAAATTGCTTTTATAACCAAATGGTACGTGCATACAAAGAAACGTACAACAGTCGGCAAGCTGTCCACATCGAATACGTACTTGTTTCCGTGTAATTTTTTTACGGTATTAATAACGTTTGTTATAACGTAAAAAAAAAAAAACACACACACGATATTTCTAATGGTTACTCCTACAAGCAAACAGAGAATTGATATTTTGGAAGTAAATATGAAGCCAAGAAGAAAGGATAAAGTCGAATGTATGTAATACCTATGCGGTAACGTGTGCACTTAGTGTTGACGAGGAGGTAAATTATTTTTCTACTTAAAATCTACGCTACTGCACAATTATTTTAGTTTTTTTTCATTGTGTTTCTGCATATTATATCCTATTCTGTTATAAGTGTTTTTATTTATTATTATTTTTATTTATATATATGTATCTATAACAGCAACAACACTGGTAAAATATTAATTTGGCTTACATGAACAGAGATATTTGTTTTGGTTGCTTGTTTCTGAAAACCAACGTAACTTTACTGTACTTTATGGTAATAGTCCTTCAAAAAGGGTAAGTGAAAAATACAAATGCCCACTATCACCGCAGTTATAATTACTTCAATAACATAATTTTTTTTAAAGTGTAGGACATGGTCTGCAGAAATTAAACGAAAAAGAGAAATTACATAAATGTGTGCATCGTTTAAGACTTGAATTAAAAAATGTCTTCTCCGTAAGCTCAAATCTATGCACCCTCACCACTCAGCTACACTGTATGTTACAATGATGCACAACATATGCCAAATAATCACACTTTTATTTATTTCAGAAATTTCCTTTCTTTGTGATTTCAATATGGTTCTCACAAGTAACGTTAACGGTATTTAATAAGCTGCCTCTCCCAAATCCACCAAATTTTACACAAACGCAAATACACGTGTAAGGACAGCAAATCAATTGTCCTCCATTATCATCGAACAGCTAAATCGATGCCGTGTTCTTACAATCGTAACGATGAATTAGCTGATGCAGTAGCAGCATGCAAACATGTACTACATAGCAGGCCAATACAGCAAATTATGAACAAGTAAGATACTTGTACCGAATATGGCCCAGTTCTCAATATGGCCCACTAGCCGCCATTGTGTGGTAATGCCAAGATCGATGTGGGATCAATACACGCTAGTCTCAGTTTGAACATACATATCTGTCTTACATCATCCAAGAGTAATATTAGTAATATAATTAATTACCTAGGCACACATGATTTGTGAACTTTAAGCCAGCCATATTCGGTACAGGTACCATTTCTAATACACATCTCTTTTTCCAATACAGCACATATTTTGTTCGAAAAATATGCACTTTAGCCTAAAACAATAATTGTATAACAACAGTGATTTTTAGTTATGTTGCCGTACTGCAAAGGTGCTCAAAAATCCCGAACCTACCCGAGCGTCAGTCGAGCCACAGCGATACTACACTCATAATACGGATTATTCTCACATGATACTTCCTGTCGTTAACAGGACGATCGAAGCAACTCTATGTCGAAATGTTTTGGTGCGTATAATGACAAACTCAGAATAAGCTCCCAGAAATTACATCTGCAAACAGAGTAGGTATACAACTAGTATTGAGGTAGTATGGAAGGCTATTTATGTAAACAAGGAATAGCAAGGGTCCGAGAATTGAATCTCAGAGAACACTATGCCTTATTTTGCCCGGTTTTGAATAAACAGCGTTAATACCTTCTTTCAGACAAACTTGTCTGTCGGATAGATATTGGAACAGGAGTTGGCTAATTCACCCTTATGCCATAATTTTTTTTAGAAGTAGCTATGAGTGGCACAGTCAAAATCTTTGGATAAGTAAAAAAAAAAATTCCGCCTGCTGCAGTTTTATTAAGCGATGGCCACCAGTCGCTACAATGTGGTCAGAAGGTTACAATAATACACGTTACCGTCCCAATAACAACAAATTCTAACAGGAAAATTTGACAAAACCTCATGGTTATCATACAATATTGCAAAAGTTTTATTAAAGGGTAGACATTTATTTTTTTGTTACTATATGTAACATTTTACAATGGTAACTTAATTTAATGTGTGTTAGTTATATTCGTTACTATAGAGATACATAATTTCAATGCGTTATAATTTCAATATAGCGCTTATTTTCGCTGCATAAATTGTAACTCCGGATGTCTTCAAACTTCGATAAGGATACGTTTGTCGTATTCCAAGGGGCCGCGGATTTTCGCATGTGGGACTCGTGCTGGACTGTCACTGGCCGGCGGGCTTCCCCCGCCCCTTCATTCCGGCGCTGCTCCATCCTCACCTCATGTCACCCCTCACCAGCGCTAAAGACCTCGATGTTGAGCGCTGACCAAAATCTCTCGTATTTGAGTTACGAGGGCTTGAACGAATGCGTGTAACACAAATTGACTGGAAATTCTCATATTCTCGAAATCGCAAGAACCGTTACAAAAATGTCATGGTCATTCCTGGAGATATAGTATATTACTTGAATCACTACAACACAATGCGACCATACATGTAGGCCCACAAATGCTATTCTAAGTTTTTTTTTTAAATAATGAAGCGCCACATGTCCATCAAGGCTTAAACAATCGTTTCTCCGTAGTTATTAAAATATTTAAATACCATCCGTCACGACTTGCACATTGATACTATCACAAAACTGGAATAAACAAATAATTATATGTATATATATTTGTTTGTGTGTATTAGTTAACTTTTTTATGCCTCTTTAACCTTCTGTCACAACAATCTATGTTCACAAAACGATTTGTGTGTTCCACCATTGAAATAATATTACAAAGATGTGGTAATTTTTTTAATTAAATAATTTTCTTGCTTCAGTATAAAATAATTCACTTAAAAATGATTTGTTGCCACTCGTTACTGCACCCCTTTATTCGCCCTTCATCTCCAACAACATTCATTCAAAGCAAATATCTTCGCTAAAGTTCTCAAAGCCCTTTATCCGAGGGCTTCGTTTGCATTTACAGAGGTCAACCGTCTTTAATTAGCGGACCGGCATTAAAACGATACGTTTTGAATATAAAATGCTTCATTAGAGCCGCCTTTTATTTCTCCCCTAATATAGCATTTTGTTTCGCCAAGGCCGCATCTTCCGTCCCCTCCAATGTTATTGTCTCCCTTCCTTTAATTTCCACGGGACGACGCCATTCCGCGAGGCGGCGCAGCGTAAATTTCCCTCGCAAGAAGAATTTTAAACGAAGTTTGATTACAAGTTTACGAGTTGGAAGGGAAAAAGCAAAAATTACGGCTGGGCGAAATTGGAGCTTAGACGAGAGGTAAAACGTCATTAGCCGAGTTTTTATTACCATTACTCTCCGTGACACTTTTTTTTATTATTTTTAGCGGCCGTGTGCAAGCGTTAATACGCTGCTACACACCGGTTACGATGGCAATATATCGGCGAGATGAAAGTTTGCGCCTGGAAGTAAGTAAGAGTACTGATAAGACGTTAGTGTTAGGCATTCCGGCATCCAGGGCAATTTGTTAGTTCCGCCCGAGTTGAGCAATTACTCACACGATGAGGGAAGTTATTAGTCGTTACGAAGCATGGGCAATGTCGGAATATAGCTATGAGAATAGCGGACGTTAATGAAATCAATTCCATTACACGCGTGATGCTTTTCCAGGTAGTAAACAATTTTATCTTGTTTATAAGAGGAGGTATTCCTGTGAATTTTCGCATAACGGCAGAGTACCTAAAATTTTTAAAATAAAGTTTCATGCAAGAATGAAACATTTTATTAGTAAAATATGCCTGGAATTTTGAGTAATTAATTTATGTTCACTTATAATAGTAATACAAGTAATATCGTATGAGAAGATAACCAGTGGACCAAGATATCGCTCCCTGGATGCAGAGGAATATGGTTGCTCCAAAGATAACGGGGAATGATACCCTATAATGAAAAGATGTAGGAATGAGAGAATTTGAGAAATGGGAGATCTCCGAAAAAAATCAGCTGACCACCGGTATCGTCCGGCATGCGAAAATCCGGGAACAGACCCCGCTAAGTGAATTGAACATGATCACATTGGTGGAAGGCGATTGCTCTAGCCACTGCGGCCTCGATATTTAGTTTAGCAGTGGTTTCGAAAAATTTTTTTAACCAAAATTTTACGTCAAAAATTTATTCTTACAGTTTTAAGACTTATATATTTTGGTTTGTATCTGAACTTTTCTGTTGCAGTGCACCAACGGATTTTTAGAATTTTGCTCCTGAAATATCACATATTTTGTGGTCAAAATAAGCCAAAATTAAGCAAAAAAATTTTTTTTGCTAGCAAACGGTACGTTATTTTAAAAAACGTTCAGGCAAAATTGTGAATCGCATATCTGTAAACAGTCTCAAATTTTTTCAAAGTATTTGCTTAAATAATATTAAGAGTTATTTGCAATTGTTCGAAATAAAAGAAAGACCAGCCGTAAGGCCTCGCTCCTTAGTTTAGCAGTGGTTTCGTAAATATTTTTTTAACGCAAATTAATACATGTACTAAAAACTTATTCTGGTTGTTTTAACATGTATATATCATCGTTTGTATCTGAATATTTCTGTTGCAATACACCAAATGGATTTGTACGTTTTTTCCCCTGAAATATCACATATTTTGAGGACAAAATAAGTCAAAATGAAGCAAAATAACTTTTTACTAGCAAACGGTACATTATTTTTAAAAACGTTGTGGCAAAATTGTGTATCGTATGACTGTAAACAGTCTCACATTTTTTCAAAGCTCTTAGTTAAAAAAATATTTGAGTTGTTTGAAATAAATTAAAGACCATGGCCTTAACCGTGATGTATGCAATAACATTTTTCTCTGTTGGAAAGGATCGGCAAAATTATGTTACGAAACTTTTTAAAAATTTACTGCAACCTACAATATCTTCTTGTGGCTTTACGTGTCGCTCGTTGCTACTTGCTGAAATGAAGTACAAAATTTAAAGTTACGCGTGACGAAACTAGGACATGCTAGGTTATTTTTTCCTCATTGGCGCAAAAAAAAAAAACATTTTTAACATAATGCTTTGAAAGAAAATTAAACTATTAGAGCAATCACACAGTGCACAATTCTGTTTAGGCGTTTCGCAAAAATAATCGTTTGATTATTTTTCATAACAAAACTACTGATAGTTTGAGTGCAAAAATCTGGAAAACTGAAACGTTTATTGCTGCCAAACAAAAGTATTTACAAAACAACGTAGGGATTCTCCGATATAAAAATTATATTGCTTCAAATATTTTCAAAATGACTGTAAAACTACCAGGCGTGGTCTTAAAAGTGACTGTTTCTCATTTATTGTTATTCTACTTAAAAAATTGAATTTTATGACCTTATTTTGAAAAATACTGTAGTATATGTCTGGTAATTTGCGGATACAGGTTGTCCCATGTGAATCTAAAGTATAAACTAAGTAGAAAATACTATTTGGTTTGTAAATTTCAAGGTCTTGTTTTACAAGAAAAAACAGCGAAGTGGAAGTACTGTAATGGGTTTCGTGGATACAAACTGCACCACATGAATCTGTGATCAAACTATGATGAAATTACTGGTTAGTAAGAAGCCGGCAGGTCCTTTGTTGACGAGGAAAAGGACGTGGTAGTGCTAACAACCTGCTCTACATTCCCGTTCACTGGTACTTTGGACCTGTCTTGTAAACCAAGTTCGAGAATTATTAGCAGATTGGATTAATGGCTATACTGTGATGGTTAACGGCTCGTAAACAGCGAGGTAATTAGAGACGGGATCATCAAGCGAAGCTGACATTGCCTTCACGAAGGCAACATTCCAGTATTCACCTGGAATGGTTTTGAAAAATTATGTAATACTGAAGTCAAGATGGAATAACTAGGAATAGAACCCGGCACTTCCTGAATGTAAGCCCTTGGTTTGTCACTGCAATACCTCGTTCAGTTCCGTTATAATAAATTTTGCAGGACACAAAGTCGAATACTTCTGTTAAATATCTTATTAAGTTTTATGTATGAAATGTATCATAGTTTAGATAATTATCCTTTTCTCGTGCCAGGAAGTATGGCTAATTATTTCTGTTTTTAAAATACATTTTTAAAGCGTGTCAGGGAGTCATGTATGGGTGCTACATGGTTAACTTTAAAACTGTTAATTAATTTACATGTTGACAAATGTCAACTTAAGTTTCAATAATTGAGTTACTTTCTGTTGTTTTATTTTAAATAATAATGCAGCACTAAATAAAATATTTTGAGTGCCATTTTGGCAACAGTTGCAATCAGAATGATTAAATTTAAATTGCGACACCTATACCAATGGAAATATGCTACCTTATATGAACTAAAATACTTCAAGATGCTGTAGCTAATTACTCACAGTAATTTTACATTTAAGGATTACTAACATTTCTGTTTATGCACGATATTTAATGTCTAGTCATGTGCTATAATTAATGTAAGATTTGTCAGTGATATACGTTACTGAATTGATTGATTTGTCTAATATGTATTCTGTCACCCCGTAGATTTTTGGTATGACTGATCAAGAAAACTTTTTTTAAAGTGCATTGCTAATGTTGGCAGTAGCTGGAATTATTTATAACAGTTAATGTACCGCCTTGTTCGTGATATTGACAGTTTGTGATATAGTCTCACTGCGATTCTTAGTCACGAAAAATTGTCATTTTCCTCTTTTCTGCAAAATTGTTAAATGTAATAAAATATTTAATTAGTAATCTATGAAGTCATATGTTAGTCACGTAGTAGGTTTCGAAACAATGTTGCACTAGTGACAATATAATAATGAAACAATTGCGTAACAAATATACGCTTATTGACAAAAATTTCCATTGAAAAGAGCAATTAATTGCACATAACCAACATTTGTATGAATGTATACATGCATCAATGAATAGTTACGAATTTCCATGAAAACTTTGGAATGAATATCAACATATTTTTATTGCATTCGAAAAAGTGTTGAACAGCAGCCTGTAATATTGTTAATCGTAAGTAATAATTAATTACATATTTACAAAGTGAATGTTGTATGAGAAAAACTTAAACTAGTTTTTAACAAGTAACCGTCAATGCTGTTTTTGTCAGACGGAAACTCAGGCTGCCATAGTTGCTTTGATGTCTGGTAAGCGAAGCCTGCAAAATTGCGATACATAAAAGAGAAGACTGACTGACATACATAATACAGCACAGCCCATAACGCGAAACTCCGAGGATGAATTCTCCTCAAGACATAGGCAAAAAACAATAGGTGATTTTTTGAAAATCGACCACTGAGCTTTCAGTTTATGGACAATATAGCTTGACAAGCGACCATCAGAATTTTTAATAATTATGCATTTATACATAATTATGCACATTGGGAAATTGAAGGATTATTAGAAATTCTCTAATATGTGGTTAAAAGGACACGATACCGATATCAATGGAACCCGTCGAGGCATAGAATTACAATTTTCTTCAGGGTGATAAGTACGCGAATACCCTAACGTTTTCAACAATTTCCTACATTTTACCCTTTTAGGCTTGGAAAATTGGTTTTTAAATAATTAGTGGATACAGCTTGAACCAAACGGAATATCGCCGTGATTTTCACTTCAATCACGTATTAATGATAATAATATCTAAAATGAAAAATTATTTTTTTTCTCGAATTCTGATCTATAAAAAATAGGAAAAAAGAGTAAAATTTGTTTTGGATTAATCGTCTCTCTCTCTCTCTCGTCTCTCTTTCCCTCTTTCTCTCTCTCTCTCTCTATATATGTATATATATATGTGTGTATATATATATATATATATATATACATATATATACATGTAAACATATTTGAAATACCGAGGTGTTCTTTGTTTCACACTGCTGCTAAGGGAAACAGACAGACGATCCGCGAAGTAAACGTGACCCTCGTTAAAATAAAATACACGGAGTTACAGTTTGAAATCTTCGTAATGTTATGCAATGTCTGGTTTCACGGCCTTGTATATTGTAATTTTTTTTTCAGAATAATGCAGACCAAGGCGTGAGACATTACTAACTTTATGTTGAATGTTGAAAATAAGCGTGACTGGTTATGTAGAGGTTAACTGAACGTTTGCTTATGCCAAATTGAAGAATCACGAAACTTCCGAATTTTTAGCTGTATTTTTCATCAACCCAAAAAAATATAAGGTACTAATGTTTCCAAAATATTTCAAACTTCTAACGTAGCTATATTTCACTAAACTTTAATTGCTTGCTTTCATAGCTGTCCATTTACATAATTATATATGACATAGGTTATTCCTAAGTGCACAGATGTAAAAAAAACCTAGGCCTGCCAACTAAATAAGAACATTTCTTACTGCACTGTTCCGATGAAAGAAAAACTAAGAATACGTTTTACAATCGATTCTAATCTATTAACAATATTATATTAATGTACGTATTCATGTTAATAAATAACGTATAATTCAGTAGTTGATCACAACGCGATGTGCACACGAACGATGTAACTTAACAATTTGAATTAGTTGGAACATAATTGTGTGTAATAAAAGTTTGTGAGGCTAGCACAGCCAATGATGTGTAAACAAAACCCGAGGGAACTAATGCAGTTGTTTGAAAAAAGCGTAATCGTTTTATGAACAAAAAACGTTAGCATATTTAGCATCTACAACATACAGTACATTCGTTGCAGAAGGCTGTGTTTCTTTCATAGAACAACAGATCTTTGAAAATACCTTTGTTACCCCACCAACAACTTTGGCTACATTAAAATGATGCGATGACAGTAAAAAAAACCGTTGTTCCTACAACTAAACTGAGTAACTGTGTCGTCCCTGATGTGTATTTATGTTTTGTGTGGCATTACGGCCGTTTGCATTGCAGTAAGTATAACCTGTAAGGATTCAATAAACGCCTGTTACAAAAGGAAGGCTCGAAATTCGCAGCGGCGCAGGCCTCGGGTCGTAAACACGTGCTCGGGAGATAAAATGTGCAAATTACAGACTCCTTATCGCTGCTGCTACGTGTATCTCATTGCCGAATCGCGTCACGCGACCGCGAAGGGTTAAAGTGGGGGAGGGGGTGGAGCGGCGTAGGCAGCGATTGGTCGGCCGAGGGGTAAGAGATCCGCTAGGAAGGGTATAACATGAGTCGGGAGAGAGGGGTGGGACGGTGGTGAAAAGGGAAACAAGAACTGAGAGCACACCGCCCCTGAGAAGTAGGCAGCGCGCCGGGTATACTGTCGGCGACACCTGCTGTGTACAGACGGCAGCCATTTACATGCCTAGCACCCAGCAGTTACCGCAAGGGATTATGGGACCCAGTTGACAAAAGAGGGGGGGGGATGTGAACCTGGTAGACGCGGCAAGGAAGGGCTCAACAAACTTCTCGTAACATACATGAACACGTACAGCTCCCGCGAATTCAATGCGAACTCTAAACTGAGATTTTCAGCAAGACTATCCTGAACAGTTAATTTTCTCTGGTCTCTTCTTACATAAATGAAACATTACAACAGATCGGTACTGAGCTGCAGCAAAATGAAACATACTGAGTTGTCTGAAATGCAGTTGTGGAAACAGGAGGAAAATATTGTACAAACTTTATCAAAACTTTTGTAAAATATGAGATTTACATAAATATTTCAATATCAGCTCTAGGCTGATTTTATGTAAAAAAAATTAAATCTGGCCCACGAGTCCTTACTGTAACTGCAGTAAGTGATTTTGCCATAATTACTATGTACTGAAAATAATCATAAACACGAACAGGATAATAATAAATAAGACTCAAAGGCAAAGGAACAGAAGTAATTTCTCATAAGTGAACAAGAGTTGTTGCATAATTTTAGAATCCAAAGACAGTAATATAATTTTACAATCACCTACAACGTACATTTGTTCCTCATACAACATTTTATGTGTGGTATGACTGCTTTAACTGTGTGTAATTTATATTAGCAAGATAGGTTACATACATATTTTTCTCTCGGATTGTAAGGAGCTTCACTTATAACATAGGCAACTTAAACGCATCACTTGGAGTATACAGGATGTTACTCAACTTCACCGAGAAACTTCGACATTTCGTGGGTTATAGGGACAGTCGGATGAAAGAACCATTTGTCGAATTCCTTTGTAAAAGTTTGGGCTGCAAGTGTAAAATGACTTGATAATCATGTGGTAACTTAACGTACACAAGCACAAACAACTGTGACATTCAGAATCACACTTATCGACTCCATACACTTAAAAAATGGAAGAGGCCACTCAATATATCTGGTGAATTTTGATTTTGAAACTGCCATGACCTGTGGCATCTTTACACCAGCCAATTTGTTGGCTATTTGGAGCAGGTTGGTCCGATAGTATTGTTGTTTACAACTCAGTAATGGTTTGTTGTTTTGTAATTGTAAGTTTGATTGTTACTGCTTTATCCTTTATATTAAGGTGTATCAGGTTTGCTCCAGCACGAAAATGGACCTCATCAGTTCAGATGGTGCAATACCTCAACTTGACCATAACGAATAACGGAAAATAAGTGTAAAGTTAACAGGGAAAACAGAACAGCCATGTGCACTGACATTCGAGCAAAGTGGTACAGGAGCATCCCCAAACGGGCGGCAATTTTGAGCTGAGGACGTACTCGTGACACATTCTATGATAGTTTGTATATAGTCTTGTTTGTTATCAACTAACAATATAACGTACTATTATAATGCAGAAGGCCTATAGCTGGTGTGTGTGACACGGACTAGTTTATTCAATACTTGAGAAACTTTGTCGCCAAATGAACGACGTCGGTTAAGGGGCCTCTCTAGATAGGCTGTGTTTGTGTGTGTGACGCAGGAGCGGTAAGGTTGCCGTTGACCGACGTATGTAATGTATTATCGCCTCTCCGTGCAAGCCGCTAAGCTAGCGTGCAGTGCTTCGCTATTATCCTCTTTGCTGTAGGACTTTAAGAAGACGTGGTACATAATTCAACGCTAAAAGCATTAACCGATAACTGTAGGATTCTTGAACCCAATTTGCGAAAATTAAACAATAGCAATCCTAGACAATAGTTTTAGCCAACGTTTTAAACAAATTTGTTTCCAGTGTTAAGAACTTCTGAGGCACAATCTCTGACACCGGAACCTCGTGCATTTAACTGCGGCGCAAGAGATCACGCGTAACGAATAAGTAATTCTGGATAAATATTTACTCATAAAGTTGGTACATATCATTATCTAGGATTGTCATTGAGTATTTTATCCATATTGGCTTCGAAGAAAGCGTAGGAATCAAATAATGTTTTCAGCGTTTATTTATCTACACACACTCTTAAGTGGCGACCGTATTATGTTATTTGTGGAGAGCATAGTTCAAAGCCTAGCGCTTGTTTCTATAGCTGTGTTTTCAGAATCCGGTTGTTATTTTTCCAGATACGGCCGTCTGAAAACCCTCATTTTTGGTAATTTTGAGAGGCGTGAAAATGATAATTTAAATAAACGTGCTGAATTTTTTAAACAATAAACACATAGCTAGAAGTGTGTGTTCCTTTCCGTAGATATACAAACATAATTTCCGTTTAGCAGTTTGTTAGAAAAAGCTTAATCGCAACAGTCTGCAACGTATTTCTAGCGCAGGTAGGGAGGCCCTGTGGGTGAACATGCACTTGGCCACAGGCTACTTAGATATCACTTGGCGTTCGAGATAAGGACGATAGAACACACGAAATGCGGGTCACCGTAATCTCTAGGCGCAGGTCGCTGATCTGGCGTTCAGTATTCACGCCGACAACGTGCCTGTGTGTGACTTCCAGTGGTTTCATTCTATGACGTAACATGAAAGACATAGGTGTATTGTACCCACCTATACATCCTGTGCCAAGATATTTATTGTTATATATAAAGGACCGCAAAACAACCATTTTCGTAATTTTCGGCCGCCATAAAATATTAAGATTTTAGGCGGCCGCCTGGTGAATGATATCGAGATGATTTCTTGATAAGAATGAAGCTTATGTAAATATCTACAAATGAAATTCAGGATTTTATGAAATTCGGAAATTAAGGATGTGAAAGCAGTAAAATTTAAGTCTCCCGAAAAAAGAGAATGATCGTAGAGAAGTAATTCAACAGTTGTTTCTTTTTGCCAACCTACTCATAAATAAAACTTCTTTGGATTGTAGCCATTACATACGAAAGAACTATCACGGCCTGCCTTCAAGCATTCACTCAGGTATTGTATAAAGTTTGTGGTGTGGGAGGGGTGGGGTTACGGGTTCGTATTCCGTGCAAGACTTTGCGATGGGAATTAATATGACATCATACGAACATATTGCGCGCGCTCTTTTATACTGAGCTAAGACAATTTATAGTTCACTGTTACTGAGTACGCTAGCTGTTAAATGCCTTCTTCACATATTTTATCCAGCGTTACTGTTTATATTACATAATTTCACGCGCGCAACGCCACAGCCGGTCGGCTAGTTAGGATATAAAGTCAGACAAAAGCCTCAATATTTCCATTTCATGAATAATGTTGGTATTTTTCTGGACATAGAAGTTAGGAAGAAGAGTTTTTGCCGTTGAGGCTTAAAAGTCATGTTACTAACAGAGTGCAGCATTTTATTTATTGAATGTGTATGTGTTATTCAAATTTTGGGGCAAATTTCAGGAGTTTAGCTTAAAACAAAACACCTACGACACGTTGCAACACTTTTCATGCGCCAGGCGAGGGCACCTCCGAGCGAACAAGACGAAACAACTGGATTCATTCAGACACAAGAATCAGCGAAGTGCAAACACCAGATTAGGGCGCCTGAAGTTGGGTTACGGGACCCATGGAAGTAGAGCAGATCATTCTCTGTACCGAAAGTTTCCTCCAGCTATACGTTCCAAGATCTTTCGCGAGCCGCGGACACGACCCTTGGGCGATGCGCGAGGAGGAAAGTGCGAGTAAGAGAGAGAATTGAAGATTACTTCCATTTCTCCTTCCCAACCCTTCCTGTGTCCTTCACAATCGGATTCCTAGCGCGCTAGTTCAGTCTCTCTCTCTCTAGCAAATATGACATTTGGCGAACGTACCCCGATCCCGGCCAATGTTATAGGGTTTAAGGGGATGGGGCATGGGGAGGTGAGGCGAGAAGTATGGAAGTCCCGGAACCAGGAAGTCGTCCGTCGTCCGGCTCAAAAATCTTAACCATCCCCAGCCTACATACAAACCCACTCTACCACGTGGTTTGGCGTCAGGCGTACCGAAGGAACTCCGCCGAGGAGAATCTGGACCCATTTACATAGCCGCAGTTTGTCGGGCGCAGTAGATCATGCTGCCCTGGGGGGAACAAAGCCCCCGGCGTTAATCGAGTGGGGTACCACGGGCTTGGCAAGCTCCTCCCTGGCTGCCCTCGGAGACTATGCTCCAGGGGTCACGCCCCCTACCCCCTCCGAGCCATTACCCCCTTCAGAGTTATCGCCAGACCGCAGTGTGCATTCCTATAGATCATGCACAGACCAAGGAGTTAAACGGGCAGGGACGATCGTAGCTTACTATCGCCGTCGGGACCATGGGTCTGAACTATTTTTCAGATACCTTCAGGTCATCGTCAAGAATTTTCACGACGGTTGCGTCGGATATATTCGAATACAACCCTATAAGAGAAGTGGGTCTTAAGGGCGCCGTCTACCCGCGCGTGAGAGGCTCAAAAGCGACGGAGCAGTAAGGTCGACCTTGAAGCGCTCATCATATGCCGCGTCGCCTCAACGAGCCAAGCGCTGAACTAGCGTGCAAGCTTCCCGCTGAACCGTTTTTACTATGGGACTTTCAGCGACAACACTATCATTTTATCTTACGCGACGAAAGGGAAAGAGTCGCTCTACAGGTCTATAATATTCAGAATATGGTGAAAATGATTACTCTTACATAAAAATCAGCGTCAAAAGTCCCGATTCGGTCACTTTCACACTCAAAAAAATACTTGTTAGGAACGATAAAAGTTAATGGCAAAATTATGTACCTGTACTAAGATCCTAAATACTTTTCGTAGTCTAACCGCGTGACAACATGTCGAATGGTTTTCGAATGAAATCAGGATTGTTAAAGGTCTGCGCGCCTCTTCACGATTCTAGTAGACGGCGCCCTTAAATATTTTCTCTCGTGGAATAACAAGTTACAAGAAAGAGGAGTGATCAAACCACTGGAATCCTTCCACGGTAATCCGCGTTCGATTCCCTGATATTTTGCGTATAGTAAGCGTTGCCGTGGCAATCGTATTTTCTCGGAGCATTCCTCCGTTTCGCACCGCCCTTGTATTCCTTCCTTTCTCTACGAGCGAAGTGGCGTTTGAATTACCTAATAAATGTGTTCCGCGGAAAAATTCTTGTAACTATAGTCGTTACCGTAAAATTTTTTTTCAGAAATATACATCTGAATGGAATATGACTTACTTGTCACAGGCAGTAGGAAAAATTATATAAATGACTGCGTATGACGCAGGTAAGTTAATTACTGAATATGCCCAGAAACTGCAGCATAATAAACACATCGCATGAATCTTGGGCTAAACTGAAGACGAATACGTTTGTGGCAAAATGGTGTACGATGACATTTTACGCGCAAAATGTGGCAGCACAGCACGGAGTTGGTCTCCTCTTGCGCTCCACAGATATCTTAATAACCTTACTACTACTGTTCTGACCTGCATATTTTCGGTGCAGGTCAAAATCCAAACATGATTTTACTTTCGATGTAACATACATAAAATATACACGGAAGGAACTTTTTCCGTGCTGTGCGAACATTGTACGCGTAAGATGTAAACTTACAACATATTGCTACAAACATTACTGCCTCCAATTAAGCCCAGTATTGGCATGGTATGCTTACTATGCTATGCAATGCTATGTTTCTCGACAACCTGTGTATGTTGTACCCCAGACTGAACACGGAGGAATACAGATATAAGGACATTATAAACCATTTAGGTATACGTCACTCAACACTTAAGATGCAGTAGGCACAGAGTAAGGCAAAAATGAACACGCCCTATACACTGTTGACAAATGTATAAAATACAGTATTTTGTATATCTGGCTATAATGCAGAAGTTAAGGAAGATAATATTACCTACACGGAGGAAAAATTTAAAAGTCGAATTTAAACTTCGTGTTTGCAGACATTTGCATTATTTTGTTGCGCGTGTCAGTGTTAGCAAAATATGTTTCATACGACGATAAAATATTTATGAGCCATAAAAAAGAGAAAGAATCATATTTTGGCTCGGAGAGTGAATAATTTTCAACCGACTTAAAAAAAAGGAGGAGGTTATCAATTCGGTTGTATTTCTTTATGTTTGTTACCTCAGAACTCCGTCATTTATAAACAGATTTGGAATTTTTTTTTGTTGGAAAGGGGATAATTTCAAGGGGTCTCACTTTAATTTAATTGGGATTGGACCTTGGATTTCGAAGATCCACCAGGGAACTCCTCAAAATCGAATCGGAAATGTATAGTGATTTAGATATTGGTAGGTTGATGATAATCCAAGACTAGGTAGGTACCTAACTATGGACAAGGACTTTCTGGACTGACTTGGACTGTGAATAGACAATGGCAGGTCAAAGCCAAATTTGCATAAATGGTTTAATACAAAAAAGAAAACCAAAGGACTTAAAGAAATGAAATAATTCACACTGAATAACAGTATCACGGGCTACATCATGATATATATGAAAATCACATTTGAATACATTTCATGTTTAAAAAATAATTAATTTGAAACAAAAAATTGGCAATTTTAAATATTAAAACGAGTACATAAAATGTCACAGGACTTTTACATACTCTTGACGTAGTCCTTGACACTGTTGTCCAGTGTGAATTATTTCATTTCTGTAAGTCAGTTGGTTTTCGTTTCGTATATTAAACCGTTTTATGCAAATTTGGCCTTTAACATGCCACTCTACGAAAACTATGAAAGCTAGAAATTTTTCATTACTGTAAAAATAGTCACAATATGTATATCTATAAAACAAACCATATCTTGTATAAATACAAACATTTTTAAAACCATTCAAATTTGGCGTGAACTCCCCCCAGCATGAATGTGGAAGGTAGGCACTGGAACTCTATAAAACAAAGAATTAACAAAAAATAACACCTAATTAAAAAAATCTATTCTGAAAACTAAGCACTAAATGTAAAAAAAAACTATGTTTGACTACTTAGAATACAATAAATTTATTAGTACACTGATATAAAATTATTGTTATTTTTAGAATCAATTCCCGCCAAGTTTTGAAGAAATTTTTCCAAATTTCCTCAAATTGACAAAATACATTCAAAGTTACGATAGCTCGATGATGTAGCAATAACTAATTAAACCAAATTACAAGTAAACACAACTCACTTAAGCGACATCTTAATTAGAAGTAAACCTATTTACGAACATAAACAAAACAGGTACTTAAAGCGACACCTCGAAAATCTATTGACAAATGAACACAGCTGTCGTGTAAAACCAATCTAAATTTCTTAAGGGGGAGGGTTAGACAATTTTATAGTATTTCCAGTTTTATGGGCAAAACATTTATTCAAATTATATAATAAAATTTTTCTCTTAGACAAACCATAGGACATATTCATGTTAAAGTGATTGACATAAATAATAACGAACTTTTTAATTAATTTGTCATGCAGAATCATTGCAAAAGAATCCTTGGAAGTTAACCTGTAGTTCTCTTGCTGTGATTCTGCATGACACATTAATGAAAAATTCCGTTACTATTTATGTCAAGTAGTTTACCGAGAATATATATCCTATGCTCTGTCGAAGAAAAAATTTTGAATAAATGTTACGGCTAAGAAACGGAAAATACAATAAAATTGTCTAACACTCCCCCTTAAGGGTGTTAAAGTGCGATAAAATCATAATTTTATACTTTTTATGAAATATTGCTTGTTTTGTAGACGATACTTGTGAGTGCAGTTTCGTCTTACAAAGCAATTTCAGCTCGCATAGTTGTCTCATAACGGTGCGTCAAAGTCACAATTTGCGTGTTCTGCTGCCATGCAAATATTAAAAACCTGTTGACTTATGTCAGTGAAATAACATGCCGTGGGCTACGTAATAAAACGTTAAGAAACATCCCGCCAAATAGTTTCATATATTTAAAAAAATGTTGAATTTTGTAAACGTTTTCAGCACTTCTGTGATTTTTCAAAATGTTCAAATTATGGCATTGTGGGCTTTTAAATGTTTAATTACATAGCTAATGGGATGTAAATTTGCAGTGAATTTTTCGTTTAAGTAGATAGATTGGTTTTCATTATTTTCATGGCAGCGTAACTAGCAAATCCTGACTTTGTCGCACCGTAATGAGAAGAGAAAACTATGAAAGCTTAAATAGTTTTGTAAGAGGAAGTATACTCACAAGTATCGTCTACAAAATTAGCAATAATTCATAAAGATATAAAATTACGATTTTACCGCACTTGAACACCCTTAAGGCGATTCTAAGCGTCAAGAAACAACAATAGAATACAATCAGAGAAAACTTACAGCATACAAGCGCATCGAAAATTTATATATTGGACACAACTGTTCAACGACGTCTGCCCTCACGCGTTTGCCCGCATTCGGGTCTCTCACTCCAGATGCTCCCCTCCCAGCTCCGCTGTATACACCTGCCGCTGTGCCCACGTGCTGTTCAACACCGCGCGACTGCTGTCTCTGTGTCGATTAAGAAATACTTAGTTGCAGGCAACGTTAAATTTCAATAAATTATATGTATACCTATGCTACGTTAACCTTGGCTGGCCCCGACTCCAAAAATAACAATAATTGTCTATCACTCTCCTAATAAATTGGTTGTGTCCTAAATAGTCTAAAAATAACGCAATCATTTTTTCACTTTTTAGTGCGTGTTCATCTTTCAGAGTAGATTTTTTTTAAGTCGCTGTTATTTTTTGTTAAACATTTTTTACGTGAACATATTTGACTGAATAGCTCCTAAATCGGCGGAGTTGTAAGAATAATTGCATTAAACATCTTATAAAGGCATGTAAAATACACTTCAATAGAAAACAAAGATTTCACGCTGTTATAAATCTCGCTGTTACGTCTTTATATTTACACGTTAATTACATAATGAATAACGGCAATGTAGATACTACTAAAATACTTTTAAATCGCAAATGACGTGTATTGTAACACTTTGCAGACATATTTTCAGACAGTCTCGTTGCTTTTTAGGTGCGTTATTTTTAGTATTTAGATTAACATACTACTGTTTGTTATATACTGCTACAGTGAAGCAAGGTCATATTTTGTAGGCATGTTTTATTGTGTAATTTGATTTTATCAGTTGTTCTCAACAAGGCATTTAGAGTCATTTTCTTGAAATTACAAACCCTTCATAACATTCTTATTAACACCTATCCATATTTCAAAGGTGTCAAATTTTGTATAATCAATTATGATACAATTTTGCATTTCCTTCGATGATGGATTATACTGTCACCCGAACACAAACAGCACACACAAATACGTACTACGAATAAACACAAGATGTGTTAGTACAGCGGTTACAAACTTTCAGGAGAGATAGAGTACACCCAGACGATGGGAAACCACAAAGTAATACATGGTCGGAAACGCTTTACTGCGTTACAAACCACAAGAAAGAAAGGACACGAACAAGATGAGAAAACATGTTTATGTTTCTTAATACAGCAGGAAACTAAGAAAAAATAACATGAAGAGACAACGATCGTCATCACCAGCCAAGGACTTCCCAGCATGTTTACTGTATTAGGTTTAATAAACACGCTTTCTTCTCTTGTTCGTGTCCTTTCTATATTGTGCTCTGTCTAGTCACTACCGCGCCACGAAAGCGTATCCGACTATGCATTGATATGTGATTTCCCATCGTCTGGGTGGACTCTATCTCTGAAAGTTTGTAACCACTGTACTGATACATCCTGTGGGTGTAAATATAAACTCATAACAGTTTATCAGTAGACATGATGGTTTATCGTGGGGAAACTTGACTGTTTGCTGGATTTGAACACACAATCAGCTTACCAGAAGATAACTTGCTTTAGCTTGTACTTGGTGCTGTTGCCCTATTTGACTGAGCCAATAAGATTCCCACTATTTTAATAATTTTGATGCCCGATATTGGTCTGCGGACAGCTACTTTGTGTCAGAAGTATATCACCGAATCATGTATGTTGCAAGAACTACAGGGTTTTCAAGAGTATGTTGGCACAAAATATTTTACTTATCAGTCGTTCGCAGCCCAATGAACGTTACACACGCCAGCAGTAAGCATAGGCAATTCGCGAAACATGTTAGCTTGAAAGATGCAGCATCTCGTAGTTACACTGGTCCAGAATTAGAATCCCCCAGCTAAACGCAACGAGTAAATGTTCCAATGCCTTGGGCGATATTGGGGGATCGGATCGAGTCCGATACAAGATATGTAGGTCACGGATGACCTAAGTCCCCTTGACAATGCCGGGCGGTATCGCGTGGCCAGGTGGCTGGCGCAATTGCCCGAATAATTACGTGATTACCATGCGCAGTAGATCGCGTTATGGTCATTTCCTGGATGCCGCCTCCACCGCTAATGTCTAACTCCTCCGCCCCCACCTTCCTCGACATTTCCTCTCCCAACCCCTCTCAGTGCAGTTGCGATGCAGCCAACTTCCCCGCTGCTGGACTGCAATATTTTACAAGGCGTCGTTTCGCAGAAACAAGCGCTTAAATCTTCAACTGAAATTTCATTGATTTTGTAAGTGTAAGAGTAAGCGAAGGGTAGGAAAAGTTACCTGCTAAGGAAGCTATTCAAAAACAAACTACAGAAAGTTTGCAGGCAAAAAAACCGACTTGACTATCAAAAGTAAATATTTTTGGTGACCTCAAACGGGACATTAAGAGGTGACCATTTAATTTTATTGGTGGAAAGTCTTTTGCAAAGTTCAGTGTACATCATAATCTGAGTTTAACATACTTCCAGTTAGTATAAGTATTTTGAAGTACGGCAGTCTGAAAAGGCCGTTTTTAGCTATGTTGAAGAGCTTAGGAACAGTTTTTTTAATAGGCATAGTGTCTTAACAGTGAGGTTCCGACCTTGTCTGAAATGTGTTTTCTTTTCGTACGTTGGCACAATGGGCACGGGTGAAATTGTTGCGTAGAAAAAATATGTTTACGAACACACTGCAAGGGATTTAAAGCTGTGGTGTAGACGGCCGCCTTAACGTGAATTATTTAATTTTGTCATGTTTCTTGGTTTTCGAGGTGAATAAAAACGAAAAACATTAAACATTTTGAATTAGAAATGCAACTATGGGAAAATTGGCTGAAATCATTTTTGTAATATTCTTTCCTTTAGAATGCCCTTCATGCTCGTGATTCGAGCGAACTGGAAGAACCTGCTTCAAAAACTTTCCTGAACACGTGCCAACGTCTAGTCAAGTGATTCAGTCAGCGTTATCGGAATATTCCTTGTCACTCCCGGTTTTTTTTTTTTTTTTTTTTTTTACCCTTCCGCCGTGTCCTTCGTGCGGACGAGCTGCGCGTGAAGCATAGCCAGCCAGGGGCTCGCGACGTACATGCGTGTGCAGCCGTGTGCCTAACTTTCCAGGGGGAGGTAGCTCTGGCCATCAGCCAGCCCTCGTCCGAGCTTCGACCACGAGCCGCTGGGCCGGAATTTATAAAAATAGGTGCGCGCATAAAAGGAGGAGAAGCGCCCCCCCTTTTTTTATCTTCGCCCCTTCACCACGTGCTGCCGGGCGAAGTTAATACGCAGAGGCGGCTTAACCTTGGCGTGTGGGTCACTATCTTCCAGGATGCTTTATTCTCGGCTTACCCGTACTAGGGAACTGCATCAGCTGGGAAAGGCTTCCTGAAAGACGGCAAGCCGGTAATGTGTTCCTGGGTTCTCTAAGTGAAATATATTAAGGTGGGCATCGCAAGCCGTGCCGAAATTACAGTTTTCCTTTTACTTATTTTGATTCTCTTTAAGTCTTTGCTCTCCTGTTTCTACGATAATATATATATATATATATATATGTGTGTGTGTGTGTGTGTGTGCGTATTTATTTAAACTTAAACGAAAGCAGACACCAGAAATATGTTCGGCAGTTTTGTTTGAAATGTTTTTTTTAAGAAAATACAGTTTCGACTAATAAGTTAATTAGCACAGATTCAGTTAATTACATTATTACCTGAAACCACGGAATTTACTGCTTAAAAAATATCCAACAGTGTGAGAGTATTTTAAATAAAACTGGCAAATGTTTGTTTGATATCTACCCTCGCTTAGGGTTAAAAAATAATCATCGCAAAACAGTAGAAAGAGGGTAGCATTGCGTTAAGCTTTGTGAGGAAACTTATTTCATCTTATGATAAACTAATACGTCCATAACATTTGAGGAATTTGATCTTCATCTCTAAAGCCCGGTTCACACTATCTATAATTCAGTATAAAATTTCGGACCAAATTCTTTGCAAATAGTACTACGACAATGTGTGTACCGCAATTACGCTGGTTCCAGACAGAATTCTGTACCCAACTTCGCAGATAGAGCCCGTCCTATTTTTCATGGTAGTTTATGTTCACGCGCATGCGTAATGCACACTTACAGCCACCGCGCATGCGAAGTACGCAAGCAGGGTTGCCAATGTGATTTGAATATAAATAAATTTCTTGTTTCCTGTTAAACAATGGGTGCCTAAATTATAAAAACCTATATAATATAAGATAGTATCACTTATTTGGGAGTCACGTGCGTGTATTGTTTGTGAAATATTTTTCGGGAATTCTACAGTTATACTTTATGGATTACAGTAATCAACATCACAAACATATTTTTCTTCTTTATCTACCAAAAGATGTTTGTATACAGTGATAGTGTGTACGCAACATAGAAGTTTGGCTACATAATTCTGGTGTAAAATCGCTATCGATGTTTATGAACAGAAATAAGTAAGTAATTGAGTAGAAAATTAAGGACACTGTGTACTGGGCTTTACACGCTACTTCTCGAGAGTCTGCTTATCTAATGTTCCACACACAACTCTAAGTTGTCTATAGTCATAGCTTAGAAGCGTATTCTCTGCAACACTCCACTCTACGCAACTATTATGACGTACTTAGTGTAGGCTATATAATATTTCACAATCGTAAGTGGATGCTTACGTTTTTATAGCAAATTAGAGAACTGGCTACTAAATTGGAAGTCATTTGTAAAATTATAAAAACAGTAAGAAAATGTTACCGATATCAGATGCAATAATGCGAGTGGTTAGGTCGGTTGGAATAACTGATTTTGTTCCTGCTCTTCATATGAATGACACAGTAATTACCCTGGCGAATGAATACATTTCTGGGTCCGTAGACATTAGTTCCTTTGTTGGAAGTATAAACTCGTAGGTTAGCACGTACGTGTCGAGTTGTTTTTGGTTAATTGGTTAATGTATTGTATGGTGTGTGATACAAGAAGTTGATAGCTAGAAACAAGATAGATGTTTGTGGAATTTAGCCTAGGATAATTAGTTAAGTCACATTGCATATCATATTTCGGACTTCACAGTCACTAAGTAAACATATAAGCTAAACACGTATTTAGCTGCTAGATCCGTAAACGACAAAGGCAAGTCCCTCTGTTAGTACAGATAGAACAAAATTTATACTGGGAGCGTTTACTACGTGAATCTAGCGAAGTTATTTTGAGTACAAAATGTGAACGTAAGTAATTTTTTGCAGGTGGTATGTCACTATGTGGCTAACCTGCGGTCGATAAGCGAGAAAACGTAGTTGAATGTAGCAGGATACTCTGCCAAGGTCGAATGTGTTAAAAACTTCATTTGTCGTTTACTCAGATCCTTGTAAGTAATAAACGGATAAAAATTACAACACTTGCGCTTTTTTTAGAAGCTACTGTAAACCAAGGTTACTTGTGACAGCTGCCGTTTAAAATGTTTATTTTGTGGTAGTTCAGTAAAATATTTTAAATTATTGTTAAATATATGGTACATAGCAAGGTTGGAAATTCTGTACTCTAACCATTGCGCCACGGTGGTCGTATAGCAACAAGCGCTAAGCTTATTACAGTTAGCCAGAGATATAACTGATCCATCTTCCTGTCTACAATAAGTGCTTTTAGAGACATTTTAATATAATAAACGTCATAGAGTGAAATTAGGAATTACTATTACTCAACAACTGAAATATGGGTCTAGTGAATCCACTATTTACTGTACATGAGAACTGTTTAATAACATGTACATCATATAAATGTATAATTTATTTAAAACGCTATAAAACATGATTTAGTTCAATGCTTAAAACTATTACATGAAAACAAGATTAATTTTAAATTTTTTGGTATATAATTCAATTTTGGCACAGTTAAACTGTTGACAGATTGTTTATGCAGTATATTAAAATTTAGAGTGTATCACTCCATCCTAAGAACGCGCAGGTAAATACCAGATTAAAGAGTTTCACAAGGTGACGACAATCCAAACCACCTCAAAAATCAAGTCAGAAGATCCCTTTACACCTCTAAAACTGTATTACACCTGTGTAACAGTTTTACTCAGAAACTTATGGAAGTTCAACAAGTAATAGAAGGGAGGCTACGTTAGAATGTATGTACAAGTTTGTTGTGTAGATATTCGCTCCCCACCACTACAAACTCGTCGCTGGTTTCCTGACTGGCTGTAAGGTCGGGCGCGCACGGATTTAACAGATCGATTCAAGAAAAAATAAACTGTTTTGTCGGAAACTGTAGCTAAGTATAGAGTCGCATGTACACTACGACACGATGACATTACAGTGACATTGCTTGAAAATAAGTTATCTTGTAACATAGTTTCATGACGGTGTATGAAAAGCCAATTTCACACACCAAAATCACGTGGACGCAAGCCAGTGTTTTGTTTTTTAATCATGCATCCCGGAAAAGAAATTCAGTTCCTGTTGTGGCCCTTATAACATAGTATTTCAGTTAAGGCGGAAGATTTTAACCTGATGTAAAATTCTCATTTTAACTTTAGGGTTTCGCATACCAAGGTTTAGTTCCAAATGAGAAAATTAATATTGAAGTTAGTTACATAGTTCAAATGAGGAATCAAAACTGAAGAAATTACTCCACATTGGATTCGAAAAAAAAAATGCATTCGACGTGAATTCTTAAGTAAAAAAATTTCTGCGAGATTGATAAATCCTGTTTATACGTAATTTTATGATATGTTTAATGTATTCGTGACATATATTTTTGTCAAAATACTATAAGGTAATACATTTTGTTATATAAATCAAATTATGCGGTGGTATTTCTTAAGAAATGTTGCGACTTTAAATTAATCCGTTAAGTGGGCGTGGTACATAATTCAACGTTAAAAGCATTAATGTATAGCTGTAGGTTTCTTGAACCCAATTTGCGAAAGTTAAATAATAGCAATTCTAGACAATAGTTTTAGCCAACAAAATTGTTTCCAGTGTTGCGAACTTCTGAGGCACAATCTCTGAGGCCGGAACCTAGTGCATTTAACTGCGGCGCAAGAGATCACGCGTAACGAATTAGTGATTCTCGATACATATGTACTCATATAGTTGGCAAATACCATTATCTGAGATTGTTATTGAATCTTTTATCCATATTGGCTTCGAAAAAAGCGTAGGAATCAATTTACGTTTTCAGTGTTTATTTATGCACCACACACTCTTATGAAATAAATTTTAAAACATGTAGGCACAGTTTTTGAAAGAGTTTTTTTTTATTGTGTATCGTTCAACCATTCCTCTTCCAAACCACACGTAACAACCAACATCTTATAACTATTCCTAGCTCAACTACTACATAGGTCGTTTACGTACTTTCGTGATTGAAATAGCTAGTAAACTGAAGATTTTTTGGGACCCAGGAGTTTTCGCTTCTGGTAGGCCTTAGCAGCAAGCCTTAGGAATTCCTTATCAGCAAAATCTGAATACATACACATACATACATGTAAATATACGTCAGTCCGGACTGAAAGATACATCGTAAATGTTTGAAGCTTTACATCTTCAGATGCAATTAAAAATTTCAAAAAAGTGTCCCCTTCCAGAACTACGAACTGATTTTTCTTTAGAAGTGTAAGGGTTACGTGTACATTATGGCGGCCAGCTATTGCGGTATATTTGCTACTGGTAATCCAGAAACCCTTCACGCCAGTCGCTAAGGAGGAGGTGCCAACCTACAGAAAGGAGAGTATTGGATGAGGGATGCGCATAAAAATAAAAAACGAGGGAGTTCCCGTCGGATAGAGAGAGGGTGCTCTCAGCATAGCTGAGTTGATAATTGCATCTCCACTTTTATTTTAACCCACTAGGCTTCTGAACGTTTCTCGTCCAACTGTGGATGCGAGGAAGCAAGTAATTGCTTTTATTCTTTCTCACCACTGTTAAAACAAAATTTCTTCTGCGCTGATTTTTTTTCTTTTATGTAATAGAAAGCCTTTAGTTAATACGAGGGAGAAGTAAAATATTGGCCGCAGGTAAAAGTTTCTCAACGTCTTAAGCCAACTGAATTTTTAAGTACTCTTCGACGAAAATGTCTCCATTCTTTGAGGGCGGCAGAAGATGAATTGATGCGATTAAGTTCTAATGACGAGATGAAAACCGTAAAACGTTTTACGTCCATTCTTTCAGAATACAAATCTGAAGACCCCACGGAATCTACATACGCAAGGAAAATTATTGCTGAAGACAAATCGCCATCTTTGAAACGTTAAAACTGTAACAGAATTTCTAGGTAATCCAATTTAAGAATTTCTGGTGGTATTACTTTGCAACACATGAAAATTTCTTATTCCTTGTAGAAACTCATTTTTGCAAAAGCTTAAAATTGTAGTTCGTATGCTGGGCTTGAAATGGTCCGAATGAAGTTGATTGTCCTGGTAGCGTGTTCGGTAGGCATGGCTACAGCGATGAGTTTTAAGAGGGGCGAATTGCTATAAGGAATACTTTCAAGGTGGTTTAAAAAGAACAGACGCTTTATGAGAATGTCTACAATTTTCCGTACCTATAAAATAAAACCAAAACCAATGTCATTCTAAAATTGTCATGTTCTACAGCAGCTTCACTTTCAATATCTCATAATTCGTTACAAGAAGGAAGTCTGCGAATATCATAAGCTCACTTGGGTCACACATTCGCTGCGTGCTGGAGTGTTCGCCATTCAGCCCCACAGTCACATCTTGGTTATGAAATATCACAACTGCCAAACCCGTGCGAGAATAATACTGATATAGAGGGTTCGGAATAAAATGAGCACTCAAACAAGCCCTGCTAAAGTTCTATTTTCAGCCATTTCGTATCTTTCCGCACGTAACCGCTAACGACGGGAAATATCTAACCTCTCCGGACACGTCACTTGATATTTGCGCGTGTAAGATTAATTGTGCAGTCAGTATGGATCAATTCAGTTGAATAAAAAACGTTTATTAATTATGTAAAATACAATTATGTATATTTCGGTTGATTTCGTTTCTGTATTGTTGTATTTAAATAGGAAAATATATGGAATTATATTGCGTGGTTTTGCTGCCAACTATACAGGCAGTAAGCCAACTATACTGTAGTTAATGTTGAATTATATGCAATAACGGCTAGTGATATTTTTCAAAGGTTAGATTTTCAGTGCTCACTTTATCCCGAACGACCGATAGTTGTCCAAATAACGCTTTGGAAAAAGAGAGAGAAATTGGTTGGGTTTAGAAAATTTTGAGGGATTTTGAAACTGGAATGACAGGGGAAAATATGTAAAACTTTAAAATTCTAGGTTACGCTCTTAACAACCAACACATAGTTATAACATTAAAAATACGAACTTATTAAGGATCTTACAGTTTGCACTTAAACTATTTATAAGCTTGGGGATTTTAGCTGTAAGGAAATAAGCTTAAACGGGGTCAGGTATGGGACACACCCGTGCATGTGAGGTAGCGAGGACAAAGTGGCGTTTTCGATAGTCGAAAGCTTGAGTGTCGAATCGATTAAAAAATTGGCGACCACCGTTTTGATATTATCAAACTCTTTCCAACTTTTCCGATTTTGTCGCACGTTAAAGCTTTCCACAGGGGAGAAGATAAAAAAGGAAAAACACCGTCCCCTCCCATGGAAAGTCCACGCACGTAGCGAAGAGTTGACACTCGGTGAGCTCGCTTCATTGAACTAAAACGGAGACCGTAATTAAATTCTCTTCTCCCGACGCAACCCTGTTCGTCCCTTCAACATCGACCACCCTCCGCCTCTTTCCCCGAGTAACGTGTCCAGATTCCGTAGCGCTGAAAGGCTTCCAACAACTCTGCTGACAATCGAAGTCGCGACAAACCCCCTGTCAGTTCTCTTGTGGTCTCGGAGAAACAAGCGCTATTGTCCTCTCCAGAATATCCTCTTCCAACTCTTTGCAAGCAGTGCACATGTAGTCACCACACGTTTGCTAAAAGAAACACTACGGACACACACAGGATGTTTAAAATAGCATGCCATTTTACAGAAAATTTGTTCTTATCTAATACAGAAAATATTGAGGAACAGAAGAAAAAAAGGCCAAAAAGATTTTATGAGTAATTATATGTATTTTAGAAGACGGTATTTCCTACACATTCTTAGCTCACATCATTGTTATAAACATAATGGTGAAGGTCATCCAGAAAATATTGTAATTGAATATGAACTTAGTATAAAATTATTAACGAATGATAGCATATTATTATATTTATATAGAACATTTTATGTAAAATTTTAATTTTTTTAATAATTGGGTTGACGTCTACAAAATGCGGGTTTCTGTGCTTCGACTGTAATTTTTAACATATTTTTAATTAAAAATGATGCATAACATACCGTGTCTAAACAGTGTTCGTTTTTATATTTACGTTATGGTTTATTCTGCGTAGCAATGACTTTTTTTCTAATTTGCGTAGGGCTCTCACTTCTTTTCGAAATCTATTCAAATGTGCAAGTATAATGCAAAATGTGTTATTCCCATTACCATTTTAATTTGCTGAGCCGCGTGCAGTTTGAGTTGCTTATGACACACTCTCTTGAAGGAATTGCTACTAGATATTTTTAACCTTTCTCATATTATAAATTATTCAACATCATAGTATCAAATAAGTAGCTATTGTAGAAAACAATTTTCAGCAAGTAGTAATGTTTATGTGTACATGCGGCTGAAAGATACAAGTAGTATAGATAAAGGGATTTCAGCACAAAAATTGACACACTGATACAAAATAACTACTTGTAGCCGTAAATATAAACAATTTTATTTAAATTATATAAATATAGAAATAATTTTTTACTGTTTATGGTATATATTAATTTTAAGAGTAAACTTGGCGTAACGACCTCTGTATAAGAATACATAAGTTAATTAATCCTATACAACAAAAAAATTTTTTGCAACCCATAGGAAATTGGTCTAAAGGAAAAAAATATCATACAAATATATTAGATTGAATAACAAAGCTAGCATTAATACATTTCACAAAGACGAGTAAAAATTACTATTTAATACTTAAATTTTAGTCATCGCGTCATAATTACACTCATATTCCGTCAAATAGTGTCACTTCGTGGAGCTAATACAGTCAGACTTACTTTTAAAATAATATTTTATAAACGTGTGACGGCCATAATTTACGATTTATCGCAAAATTCTCACATTTTCGCTTATTGTTATTTAGGAATCATATAAAAAAATTAACGCACTCGGTTCCAAAACATTTTTAGATTTTTTTTCTTTTCTTTATAATGTTCAGTGCTGTGGGGTTTAGATGCATCCTCCATTAAACTAGTTATGCACTCATTAACAAACCTTCCTGTAAAGCTAACAACATGTCTTGTGTGATACGACACAGATAATTTTACATCAGCAAATTAAGTGTGATTCCTACCTTGTTTCAGGCTGTGATTATCGGCGAAGAAACGAGAAAATTCTTAAGTCAATGTTTAATCGACGGTTAATTTTTGTATAGCAGTTGGTTTTTGTGTAGTTAAAACTGAAACATGCAAAATATGACTTTAACAAGCCATTACGCGAAAACTATAAGACATAAAAATTTCATAAGAGCCAAATTTAGTCACATTTTGCATCTAAAATAAGAAAAAATCTGGTTACGTTTTAAACAAAATTGTTTCCAGTGTTACGAACTTCTAAGGCACAATCTCTGACGCCGGAACCTCGTGCATTTAACTGCGGCGCAAGAGATCACGCGTAATGAATTAGTAATTTTGGATAAATATATACTCATAATGTTGGCAAATACCATTATCGTTGATTGTCATTGAGTATTTTATCCATATTGGCTTTGAGAAAAGCGTAGAAATCAATTGATGATTTCAGCATATATTTATCTACCACGCACTCTTAAGTATTTAAGTGCCTAAAACTCTCAAAGAATCACGTCACGCCTGATTCCAATTGTAATTTGTTTAGAGTGTGCTTGACATATGTTTTCCTTGTGCTAATGCTCGCGACACTAGCAAGGCGCTGCTCGCCGAGGGAGTGCGAGATGACGTGGAGTATAACGAGGCCTCTTGGTCGAGTTTCAGGTTACCTGCAACGTGAGAAGACGCCTCTACTAAGTACTCGAGGATATCCTCCTCGCATTCCGCACCTTGTCGCATGCGGCAACCCTCCTGTGACATGGATGATGGCAAGGTTAGTACTGAACGGGAAGAAACACTAGAAGAGATACCCTGATGTAGGTACCAACTGTACACGTGACACCCTGAAAATACCTCGCATGTATCGCATCAGACCCACCTTCAAGCTAACGCAATGCCTGTTAAAAGCAGTGATCTCAGAGGGGTTGGGAAAAAAATGTTAATATGATTTTCGCCACGTATACAGTATCAAATTTTTCTCAATGTATGAAAACCAAACCGAGGAATGCTATAATGATAATTTCATGAGAGGAAAGTGTTCTCTCAGAGAGCTGAGGCGTGTTTTCACGTAGTGTTAATGTCGCACACTTTCTTCGTACGCTTGCATTTTTTTTTACTGCACTAACCTTATTGTTTGACAAACGTCGGAAGTAAAATTTATTTTTAAAAATTCTTTCGAATTCAAACTAATCTTTCAGAAAATAAGTATGTTTTTATATAAATATAAACCAATTAATGGGTTAAAAACTTATTTTAATTTAGGTACAGGATGTGCGTACTGTGAATTAAGCGCGTTATTTTCATTTTCACTGTCTAATGATAATTACAAACAGATTTGTTGTGTACTGAGAGTTACGTCCACGAAGCCTTTTATATGAGCGAATAATCCTGAATATATGTTTATCTTTGCCAGAACACCTTGATGTCTTCTCGAGGTCGTGGCTCATGGAAAGTCTAGCGCATTCCCCTTGCACGGAGGCTATTCGGCTTCGATTTCCGTCAGGACCGGTCCCCGGATTCTCACATGTGGCAACCCTGCAGAACGATATCGCTGGAGGGCAGGTTTTCTCGGGTGTCTCCCTTTCCCCTGCCTCTTCATTCCGGCGCTGCTCCATACTCACATCTTGTCACGCCCAACCAGAGTTAAAGACCTAGATGTTAAGTGCTGACCAAAATGTCCTCACTTTGATGTCTTCGCTATTCAGTAACTACCAAATACAGAAAATTAATACAACTAAATATGCGACTTTGCTTACATCGTAACCATATTTCAAGTAGTTGGCGAAATACGTTACTTTTAATTACTGCAATTTAATTGTATTTGTTAATTGAAATGTATACACACTACATTGCGAGAAAACTTTAATACGATTGTTATAATATCAGTGACGTAGATTGCATCATACAAGGAGTATTTCAATAACTCTCTGTCCCTGATACTCGCTCATAATTATGTTACAATTTAAGGTAGGGAAAGGAAAATTTTCCGAGTTCAAAGATTCGCGTGTTAGGGTACACTATCCTATGCGTACTTAAGTCCTGTCTGTCCGTTCGTTGTTGATTGTTCCAGAGAGTAGCAGGTAATAGACAAATGGTTAGGACTGGAACATACACAGGGCAGAGTATTCTAAGACGCAGGTCACTGAACTAGAGAAATATTACATCCCATAGTCATATTGTAACATGCAGTGTTATGCACATGCCTTGGCGAAGAAGTATGGTGACGTCATACACGTAGTCAATTTTTCGCCGAATGCTGTTTTGCAGGTTTTGTAACTCAGTGATTTGTAATAATCTGTTCTACGGGGAGAAGTCCGCTGGAGTAATGTAGGAAATTCCTTTGGAAGCCACATGACATTAGAAAAAGAGCACAATATTTCACATAGTGGCTTTGAAAATTTAGCAAGAGCACTATCCTACTGAACATATTCAGTTCAAAACCACACGCCATCCAGCTGATTCACAGACGCATTGATAATCTTTGAATTGTTGTCTATGTCCACCGTTTAATTTTTAAAAATTGTGACAATACCGACATGGCTTTATTAACCACACCCCTTTATAATATTTTCTTTCTCATTAAGCTGAAGTGTTCCACTCTAAATGTGATTATTTGTGACACCCCAAAGCCGGGTATTAAATTTAAATTTATATTTTTTGTGTACAGTATTATAGCCTGAATTTGAGCGAGTTGAAGGGTGTTCTAAAATAAAATATGAATTTTACAGTTGTAGGTGATTTTTATATACACGGTCACATAAACATTTTTACATTAAAATATTTTTTTTATATATTTTTATATTTTTCACATAAGGACATGCTACAGTCCAAACTTGCATGCTGTGTGAACATACAAATACAGAAAACTAACTGACTGGCTGACATAAAATCATTCACACGGAAATAAGATGGCTTTAGCTACTTCAGGAATTGTATGAAAATACATAATGAAATATTGTTACGTTTTTAAAAAATTTTCTAAAATGGTAATTTTTCGTTAAAAATCGAAAATAAAAGAATATTCCGTTTAGATTTAACATACATTTCTTTAAGTAGTACACGCGATGTATTTTCGGCGTGAGTTATTTGATTTCGATAAGTTTCTTGGTTTTTTTTTATTTTTACATCCTAGTCAGCACCAAATATTGACTTTCCCATGCCGAACTCCGTTACTCAATCACTAAAAACATTACTTTTGTGCAACACAAATTTAGCTTCAGCAAATAATATTTTCGTTTAAATGTGAGCCACTGCAGTAAAATTGTCACAAAGAAAATTACATATACTGTAATGAGTCAGCGGTCTCGAGGGCGTAGGGTTGGTCGGCCTGGCAGGCCGCGCCGCCTTCTCCTCCCCTGCACCCTAACTACCGCCCCGGCATCGAGACAGCGGACTGCGCCCCTCCTCCTTCCCATGCCCCTGCTTTGCTATCTCCAGTCATGCGACGAGTCGGTGGACTGCGCCCCAGCTCCTTTCCCCCATCTTCCCGCCCCTTACGATGTGGGCAACTCGCGCCTAGCTGACGTCACAGTCGTTCTGAATGGGTGGGCATTTGTCAGTCATCTGGTACAAGAATTCAGCCCGGACGTGACTGAATTTTCCCGCAACACCTAGAATGTTTAACTTACATCAACAAGTATGGTCGGCGAGCTCTGAGAATATTCTAGGCGTCGTCGCGGGCGACTATAAATACCGACCGACTGCGAGCATAGACAGAGTGATTGCGGCGTTCAGCCGGTGAATGTTCGCGACGGACTTGGCAGCGAGGGACGAGACAGGACCAGCTGATCAAGGAAAGGCTACATGGTGCGGACGAGGGTGACACTCTTCGAGTGGTGTGGGTATGTGTAAGAGTGGACGAACTGGTTGAACTGTGGCTGTGTATTGTGAGACATTTCTAGATAGAAATGTACGTGGTCGGAGGACTGATTTAAGAGACATAGAGAGACGTTATTGATTAAACACTAGAGTAGTAAACTAGGCTTTTAGGGAGATTACTGTACATAATATCTGTAAGTGTTTATTTTAAAAGTGTGAATCGCGAGTGTTGTATACTTAATCTAGAGTGCGTATACAGACTGTATTTAAATTAGAAACTTTAATTAAATTAATTAATTTAATTATCGAAGCCCTTTCATCCCAAATGAACCTGGCTACGCCCAGGTCAGCAAAGTTGTTTACAATATTATAAAATAGTAACAAAAACAGTTGATAGTAATATAACTTACAAGTAATCCTTACGGTACAGTTAGCTGTATTTTAAGACAATATTTATGTACAAAAAAAGTTATTTAATTTCCTACAAATGAACTTAGGTGCCAAATATAAACTATAGATTATTTTACTTGCGACGCTGCCTAACTTTGAGCCTGTGGCGTGGGCAATGAAAGCGTTTTAAGAGTAAATTTATTCCGCGGTTCTCAGTAATTTTTAGCGATATCGCTTTCGGTCAAAAAACAATTTTTTTTTTGCACTGAAAACAGGCGAACGTCACGACATAGGTAAACTATTTATGAGTTGATGTTTTCGAGTAGGTTTTTTAATGACGAAAATACTTGTTCATTCATGGTTTACAGGGTGACTTAAAAAGGCCTAAAAAGATCTTGTAAAAAGGTTGGCATCACCAAAATGAACAAGAAACAAAATGTCAGTTGCGGTATATATGTAGGTTCGACAGGTACTGAGTCACAGCAAATATAATATAACATGTATATACCTATCCTTACTCTCGCCATAGCTCTTAGGTAGACAGCGATCTTAAGGGAACCGCCTATCACGCACTTAAGGGCGCGGTTCACCTCAGTTTTCAAAGTCTTTTATATTTTTATACATGCATCAGATATTATTTTCTTATTTTAGACATAAACTGTGATCAAATCTTCCTCTTAGGAAATTTGTGTATCTCTCATAGTTTTTGTGTAACCAGTCGTAAACGTCAAAATTTGCACTTTACAGTTTTATGTGCGCCACTAAAACCAACTGTCATACCGAACCAAAAAAATTAATATTGTATAACATTATTGTAGGCTATGATTTGACGTATATAAAAACAAAAAACGAAAATGTTTTGTATTTAATGAAAAATTCTGAATTTTGAAATTAAAATCTAAAAATTTCAAACCATTTTAAAAATATTAAAATATATATATTTTTATTTTTATATATGTGAAATCACCGCCTACAACATTGTTATACACGATGCATTCTTTAGGTTTTGGTATGTCGGTTTGTTTTAGTGGCGTATATAATTCCGTAAAGTGCAAATTTTGAACTTTACGACTCATTACGCAAAAACTATGAGAGATACAAACATTTCCTAAGAAGAAGATTTAATCACAATTTATGTCTAAAATAATAAAATAAATATCCGGTACAAATATAAAAATAAGGAATGCTGTGAAAACTGAGGTGAACCCGCCCTTAAAATTCGTTGCAGTGTATTCGTAAATACGTATTTTTAAAATAAAACTATCCCACATGTGCTCATTAAGTCATTGTACGAAAAGAAAATTCACTTAAAACGATGACAGAAAGGTAGTTTCAAAGCATCACGTCAATAAGAAAATAAGGAATATCATTTCGGATCCCCTCATATTGCTAAAAATAGCTTACTGAATATGTTATATCTTAAAAACTAGTCACAAGATTCGTGTGGAACTACTCTAGAAACATGCACTGGAATTTCCTTAAGACTTTCCAACAATATAAATAAGGGGTCACCACTGAAAGTGTCTGTCAGGCGAGTGATCTACGATACCTCTGTACCTCGTTTACAGTGTCTTGTGGTAGAGGCGATACCGCACCAGATGAGCCAGTCAACATCGCCCTTGGCGCCATGTTTCACTCACACAAATACACGGCCAGTAGGCGGGAGCCTTAAGATTCCATGGGGCATAATTCAGAGTTAAAAACATATGTTTAAAAATGTACGTTTCTGGAAGACGATTTGCAAAAATAACTGGAATTAAAAAAAATTATCTCCTGAACAACAGTTTTTGTTAACTTTCCGAGCAAAAATGTTCCTCGAGTAACGTATTTCTGTCCAACAATCTCAGGTGCCTAAATCTCGTAAGTTTAATTGCGTCGCACGACATTACGCTAACAAATAACGTCTGCTTATAAAGTTGGCGAATATCATTGTCTAGAATTGTTGTTTTGTAGGTTTTACTAATTGACTTCAAAACGTGTGGATTTTAATTGGAGTTTTCAGCGTTCGTTTATCTACTCAACCTCCAAAACCCTCCTGTAGTGCGTGGCTTCAGAGTATATGACTGCCGTATCTCGCCTGTAAAGCGGCTGTGGACTCTACTACAACCTCTTCCTATTGGCTTTACATTTTCGTTAATTCGTCTCTGCGCATCCGTTCTGAGCAGGTCTAATTTCCCCTCTTTTTGCCCCCGACACCTGTGACAATTAGGTTAGATTAGTATACGTTACTTTAGATTAGATTAGTTTAAAACATTATAAAAAACTATGTTCTATTTGAATGGTCTTGTCAGGTTAGAAAAACGACGATAACAAATAAATTAATAGTAAAAAAACATTTAAAAAACAAGACTTTATTAAAATGACCTAAAAATTAAGAAAATAAATTTTTAACTAAATCAAATCCATCAATTTATTACATTACACAATTTATATTATATAAAAGCTTGTCGCGAGATTTACCTATTATATAAAAAACTGTTTCTTCTTAGAAATAATTATGTCACGATCAAGTTTCATATTGTATTACTGTTTATCTACACTGGTAAATCTCGCAGTAAGCGTTTACATATAATTTGTGTAATGTAATAAATTAACGAAATTGATTAAATTTAAAGTTTATTTTCTTCTTTTTTGCGCATTAAAATAAAATATTGTTTTTAAAAGTTTTTTTACTATTAATTTATTTTAATTTTTTTACTTATTTTCCATGTTGTTCCCACGACTAACGAAGAAATATCCGTCCATTCTTCCAGAGCTTCGTTTGGAAGGGTAAGAGCTAATATACAACAGGGTTCGCCCCGGTGCACTGAGGTGGTACGTTCACATTATTTTAGATGCACTCTAATGCCACTCAGTCCTCGGCAAGGCCTCACCTTGACTTAGGTGTTTGAAGATGTGCTCCACTTATTTCAGCATGGAGCTTACTTGTGCCTAAAAAAACACAATGCCGGGTTACATTTTGGATTTTTTTTTTCACCACCGCTAGAATTTTCCCAGGGTGTAGGTCGATATTAATCAATACACGACCTGGCTAAGTCTTACCGTTTAGCCGGGCATTAGTACATCATCTACTCGAATATCTGAACGCGGACGTAATTTTATTCATTTTTCTTCTCAGCAAACCCTTTCATTTTAAACCCATTTCATGGGAGTGCATAAAAAGTAACTAGTCCGCCATCTTTGGTGGTCCGCAATATTGGATTTAGAATGACGTCACTTATCTAACCATGCATTATCATGCAAACTAAATGTGTGTGAAAAATTTCAGCTCAGTCGGTTGAGGAAAACTTCTTTAAAATTCAGTTACAAGATTCAACCCGAAAAACATTCAAACATTGCAAGCTATAAAGCTAGTAATTTTTTACTATTCATTAATTTTATTCTTATTCTTCTCAGCAAACCCTTTCGCATGATACCGATATCATAGTTGTGTATAAAAAATAACTAGTTCCACCATTTTGGGCGATCCGTCATATTGGATCTAGAATGACATCACTTAGCTAACCATGCAGTGTCATCCAAACTAAACGTGTATGCAAAATTTCAACTCAATCGGTTGAGTATAACTGCTTTAAAATTCAGTTATAAAATTTAACTCGAACAAACATACATCGCAAGTTAAATGAAAGCTTTTAAAAACCAATATTACTCCGCGACTCGCGCATGCGCAGAACGATGCGCGCGTCGTCCAAACCAGCCAATAGCACGATATTCTCATCTATTAATTTCATACTCTTTGGAGAGCACGTAATCTTTCGTCTCGCCTGGGCCTCAGAGCAGTTTCCTGCCGCAGGCGAGTCCTCTGGCGAGCGGCCGGGAAACACCGCGCTGGAAGTTCAGGGGGCCGGAAAGTGAAACACAATCCAGAAGTGATAGCGGCTCTCGTAATGGTGTGTGCAGAGCAGAACTGGCGCGGCGCACGAGCAAATGGACGTAACGAGTCCTCTGGGTAGGACCAGTGGGGCTGACGTCGTGTGGGCTAAGAGGTGAGGGGAGGGGGTAGTTGGCCCGGGAGGATACGGAGCACAGGACGAAGAAGGGTAATGGATGTGGAGGGAAGAAATAACCCAGCCTCTCTCGTTCGGTCCCTCAGGAAGTCGGCGATTCCCAGCTCCCGAAATTGCCATAAAATTCTGCGAGGTACAGACACTTTCGACGTGAGTCGGTAGAACTTCCGAAGTAGGTTTGAAGGAAGCTTAATTTTTTACAGCGTATATTGACTATTTTGTGCATGTGTGTGTAAGGTAACTCGGGGAAGTTGCCAGTTGGAAATAGATGGCAGTCGTACAAGCTTTTACGTTTCGTTAGTTATTTTTTAAACATTTTATTTAAGGAAGTTATATATCATCGCTGAATTACACAAACGTTTTTTGAAAATAGTATCCTATCGTAATATTTTTTGTACATTTATTTAAAAATTATGACTTCAAAATTTCTTAAGTGGTTCATTCTCCGCCCTTTCCGAGTTACCATATATATATATATATATATATATATATATATATATATATATATATATATATACTCAATTTAACCATTCAATTCTGCAATTAGCATGGCTCAGAAAGCCGTTGTATTGCCTACCTCTACGCCTTCGTATTTTGATTCTCATTTTCTCGAAAACGGTTTACCGTAGCGAATTAACACAAGAGGTACTTTCCCCTTAATTTTTCGCGATAAGCAATGATATGCATAGCCTATTTTATTACCGCTTAGTATTTGAAAGTTACTTACACATATAGGTTGAGTAACCCCTACATAAGCAGTGAAGGGGAACATTGCGTCAACCACATTTTCACAGATTCATAAGCTCCTAGAGCTCTATACAAATTTTGGTGGCTCCATCTCTTATACTTTCTAGTATTTTTCAAAAAATGCATTTCAAAATTTTGTTTTCAACGTCATGTAGCTCCCTTAATATTCACCACACATTAGTGTTGATCAATGTAACCACACCTCATTTTACTTAAACAATCCCGTCACGGAGTTTGGCACATGAATTCTGGTCCACGCTATATAATATATATACACATATGATTTTCATATAAAAATACGCCATGTAGTGGGAATAGGTACTTAACCTCAAAATTAGTCAAAAATGAATAAAAACCGGTCAGAAAACTCACCTCCTAGCAGATATATGTGCACGTTTGTAAAACTTTACTATGTGTTCAAGTAAGTAAGTACAGGTGTAAGTATACTATTATTTGACAAAAAGTAATACACGTCACCTAATACACTTGTTGTTAGGAATTTAAGATAATACAGAATATACATGCCGTAAGGTGCCAAGTCAAAGTTAAGAAGCGTCAAGAGCTCTCTCCTACTTCCTGTGCTTTGAATACAACACTAGCGAAGAGTATAATTTAATACTTCAATATGCACCCTCCAGTTAGCTTAATAAAACAACCCATAATATCTCCTAAAAATAGAAGAGAATAATTTAAACTAGAGACAGAATAGTACAACTTAAGGGAGAGGTCTATAGCAATATGAATCAACACATTTTCACTTTTATTTAAACCCGGGGTTTTTTTTTTTTTGGTTAACCCGAAATGTGACAAAAAATTTGCTTTCATGAAATTATTTTTTATCTCTCATAGTTTTCGCGTAATGGCTTGTTAAAGTCAAAATTTACATGTTTCCGTTTTAATGGCCACACTAAAACTGACGCACCAAACTGAAAAAAATTCACAGTGTATAAAGATGTCGCAGGCTACAACGTCATACACATAAAAACAAAGAATAAAAACTGTTTGTATTTAATTGAAAATGCTGAAATTTAAAATAAAAATTTAAAAAAATTCAACGAATTTTTTAAAAATAAATAATATTTTATCCAGTGGTTTAACATAGCTGAACTTGTAGCCTACAACATCGTTATTCACTGTGATTTTTTTTTTCACTTTGGTAAATGATTTTGTTTTAGTGTCGTTCTTAAAACGGAAACTTGCAGATATTGGCTTTAACGAGCCATTATGCAAAACTATGCAAGATAAAAATTATTATAAGAGAAAAATGTTGTCACACGTTGTGTCTAGAACAAGGAAAACAAATGCCTGGTACAAATATAAAAATAAAAACATGGTGATGAAAATTGCTGAAATCGCGCCCTTAAGACTATGTCACTAACTGGTTCGAATCATGGTTCCTATATCAAATTACCAAATATTCTGATCATATAATTTTCGAAAGTACTGAGTCGTAACTTGAGACGTTGGTGAGTGAAAGATTTTAGCCAGCACTTAGCATCGAACTCTTTAGCACTGGTGAGGGCTGACATGAGGTGAGTACGGAGCAGCACCGGAATGAAGAGGCGGGGGAAATGGGAAATCCCCAGAAAATCCGCCAACCCGGGGACCAACCCCACCGGGAATCGAACCCGTATTTTCTTGGTGGGAGGCGAATGGTCCGACCATTTGGCCACCGCGGCCTCTTGAGAAGTTGGTTTCTGTCATACTGTGAGTTTACAAACGACATTTGCACTTACACCAGTTTTTATCTTAAGCAATGGTTTGTGCAAATGTCGGAATTTGCAGTAACTTTCCACTGAATAACAAAACTTTACGCAAATGGTCAGAATATTGAACATTCAGTTGCCCATCATATGACTATACAATTGCTTCCCACAGAAAAAAAGCAATCTGAAACATATTTAATTAGGCCTATCATATGAGGTACTTAAGTAAAGAAGATCAATTTATCACACAGTTTTCTCACTGATCTCGTCAGTATATGTGCAACGAAACGCTATTGTTTGAATTTCAGAAGAACTCAAAAATATGTACAGTATGTTTTCCGATGGTTTGGTAACTAGGCGAGTGGAAGGCCATCTATTACGTTGCAAATAGGTCGAAATTTTATTAAATCACTAGCTGTCCCGTTGCGGCTTCGTCCGTGTGTAATATAGAATAGAGTAACTAACTTTTAATTACGTATTAATTGATGGTGTTACTATATTCTCTGTATATCTTTAATTTGCGAATTACCTTAAATTGGTTTGTATATCTTAACGTACGCAAACTTTAAAGAAAATAGCGTGTATCCTGAAATTACTTTTTTTGGTATTTATGTAAGCTTAATTTTAAAGCGAAAACCAAATCGATATATCTAATGCTTCAGGAGATACGGATGATAAATTGAAAACACGTTTAATTTTTTTACCGGCTTTCAAGGGCGATTATTTAAAAATCCTGATATTACTTTTTAGACATTTACATGAGCACCTTTCTGATCCAAAGATCACCTCAATATCTTAAGTGGTTTAAGAGAAGTAGAGGATTTATCAAAACACATTTAACGACTTTTACACCCTTAATTTCCGATTTTCTAAAGATAGAAAATTAATGAAATATGAATTTGCTTAGCTAATATTTTCAAGTAAAAATATTAACAATATCTCATCAGGTTAGAGAGTTTTCAATAATTTCGCGAAAACACTTTTGCCCCTTTTCACTCCTTCAATTTTTGTTTTTCGAAAAATTCTTCCTTAGTGGGTGCCTACGACGTGAGGGGAAGTTACGCTGAAAATTGCACGTTTCTGTGTCCAGCGGTTTGGGCTGTGCGTTGATGAGTGAGTGAATGACTGGGGCACTTCTTATACATAGAGATTATGATTTTGGAAGCAAATTCAGTAATTAAATAAGTGAAAAAAAACTTAAAATTGACAACTAAGAAAATTGCTAATAAAATGGGTGGAACTGGGAGAAACTGTCAATGGTGACATAAGAAAAGTTAGTGCATCTGAAGTTCACGTATTTAAATTTTCATAACACACCACCGACAAGGTTTGATTGTTAAGCAGTTTGTTCATTAATTTCGAGATGCTTAAGGTTAATTGTTTTTCGTTTACGTACTGCGCATCATGAATAAAATAATAAACATATATATTTTTTAAAAACGTACGTATGTTTTTGGAACGTGTTATGCACAAGGTATAAGAGACATTATGCAGTTCGTATGTATAATAAGTGCAACCTGTTCGTGGCCAGATAACAATATCAATGAGCAAGGTCTATCACACCCATGCAAATTGTTCGGTTTTAGCCTATTATATTTTATTTGAAAGGCAAAATATGTTAAATAACAACTGAATCATTCAACGGGATTTTTATGTTTTCATGTAAGACAGAAAACTCTGCATAAATATTTAACAGTTTACATAATTCAATATTGATAAACGTACTAAACCCAAATGAATCAGTGCTTCCTGGGAGCAGGCATCACATATGGATACGTTTTACCAAGTTTAGTTTATTAGGGGTTATTCTTAGATCAATGTGTATTTCTTTTTAACTTTTTTCTAGACGCGGTACGAAGCGGTTGCAGATAACATCACAAAATCTGAACGAAAATCATAATTTTATAATACTTCTGGTATTTATCCGCTTCATCTTAAAATTGATATGTTATGAATTTAAAAAAATTTACAAAAATTATTAATACCTAAGAATGGAAACATGTACAATTTACTATGTGTACAAAAATAAGTTAGAATTTATAGAGAAAATACAGCTGGCAGAAGAGTTTTTTTGCTGTTATTTTATTAGAAAGTCGCATTAACCCCTGTAAGTGAACTGCATAAGTATTATATGTAGAGACATATACAGGCGGAGGCCAAGGCGAGACGCCCAGGCAGCAGATAAATCTTCCGTCAGATATAGGCGTCAGGTGCTGGCTTGTTCAAAGGCTGAAGAGCGGGGGTCTTCAGTCATGTTTGAAGGCACATTATTTGCTGCGCGGCGAGCACTACATCACTTGCTGGGTCCAGGGGCAGTTATCGGCAAGGAAACACGTGACATTCAGTCTACAGAGCAAGTTATACAAGACGGTGACATGCGGGTATAGACATTCCAAATATGAAATACAACGTGACTCTTAGCGTCACTGCTGATGTCCTGATAATCCCGTACCGTGCTCAGACTCACAACCACCACTCGGCTTTCAGCTTCCAGGTAGAAAATCCGCCGATATTTTACTTCAGAGTTATTTTTGTACATTTGACCATGATATCTCGGTATATAATATTAACTGCCCCACTAACTCATCAACACACAGCCCAAACCGCTGGAGCTGGACCGACAGACACGAAATTTTGAGGGTGGCCTTCATTACGCCGTAGACAAACACTACGAAGGAATTTCTTGAACTCGAAATTTAAGCGATCAAAAAGACGTAAAATGTGTTTTCAAAGAATCATTTATATCTCCTAAACCCGTCGAGATGGTTTTTGCTTCAGAATGAAGCTTACGAAAATGCATATTACACGATTCGATAGTTAAGGATGTGAACAGAAGTCTCAAAAAGTGAGGATGAGCATGGATAAATAATACAAAAGGTGTTATTATTTGCCGTCAGATTCATAAATAAACCTCTTTGGGTTTGGGTCGAAAATTCTGAAGATCTGCTACGGTGCAATGGGAGGTTTTGTGTTCAGATCCTACGTACGACATTACGACGGAAATTTAATATTATATTACATACGCACATGTTAGTGGCAACTGGCAGAAGATTTTGTTTTCTATTTGAAGTATAGAACAAAGTTGTTAAATGTTAAAAACATAGCGGATGCAGCCGTGGCGGACGAGTCGAGCTAAGGTCTTGAGAGCCGGTGAGGGGCGATATGAGTTGGATAAGGAGGAGTGTCTGCAATCAAGGGCGGGGAAAGTGGAGATTCTCCAGAAAACCAGCACGATTCCCATATGGAAAAACGCATTTTGACCAGCCGAAAACTGGACCCGGATTACAAAAATGTTGTCAAATTTTAAAAGAAGATCTGCCAAAGCTGCGACGGACGACTGATATGTGATACGCACATATTAGACACAGCTCCTCGACTTTGAAAAGAAGAACTGGCGACGGATACTGCCATAATATTATACCCAATTATTAGAGAATCTGTCCTGTATTTAATTATATTTGAAAGATACAGTGCTGCTGTTTATTTAAAATGTAGCTGGTAAAGACGTGATGTCGTTGTATAATTAATATACATTTCCCCCCCTCTTGCAACAAGTAGCTTTAGTATTTGAAAACAGGTTTGAATCTATATCTTTGAAATAACTGCAAGACATTTTTCTTCAGTTCTCGTATGGAGGTAATGACGTAGAACCTATTTTGGCTTACTTCGGTAGACATATGAAACAAAATCTTCAGTTTATAGTTGAAGTTCTGTTCCTGCATGTTCGTCTGTCCTATATTTACGACCAGTCAAAAGAGTAGAGAAGTTTAAAACGCATTAATGTTGAATACAAGGTGGAATGCAGTGAGGAAGGAAACGGAGTGCCCTGATAAAACCCACTGCAAACATCCAACATGATTTGATTTTTTAATGGTTTATGCAATGGGGGTGTGTGACCAACTGAAAGGCTTTGTTGTTGAATTGCAAAAAAAACCACAGTTACATAAAAGGTCTAAGCATGAGCAAATGACTAACAAAAAATAATATACTAAAGAAACAAACCAAGGCAGCCAGGAATTGCCGTAGTCAATAAACATGTTTGTTGGTGACGGACATTTCTGGATCCCTTAGTTTGTTTCTTTCACATTTGTATAGCCCTTTGTCTCATGCTTAGTCTTCTTATGTGTACCCGCCGTAAGGTAAGTTGATACTTTCCGGAAGCCCTGCTTCTAGCTTGGACCTGTTTTCATACCAACTGCGTATCCTTCCGCCAAACGTCAACAATAACATTGCCAGGCTGACCGCTGCACTGCAAGCCGACGTACATTGTTCATCCGCCCCCACTAACTACGCCACCTCTACAATATTGTAATATATGCTAAATGTAAATATATGTTTTATTTCATTTCCTGAAAATGAACACATTAAGTATATATTCCATTAAACGATTTTCAATATTTTAGCCGCTGTTCATATCATAATATAAGAACTATTTCTACGACATAAACGTCAACGCAAACATCCTCCAACTATCGTATAACAGAAATGTTCAACTCACTTTCAAAATAATTATTTCGAACCATTTTCTTACTCGCGGAAGCGTTTTAAAAAAAAGTATTTATTTAGCTCACCGTACTGATTTCTCATTTGCTTACATAGTTGTGTGGTAATAACGTAAGTATTCCTAGTAATTTTTTTCAACAGTTCGTTTCTAAAAGTATCAACTTACCGTACGGCGGGCATAACTGTGGGTTTTCTGCGCTCTACAAACGCACCCTGTGTAGATATATACGTTACTGTAATGCAAACATACTGCATCCCCTTTCCTTATTCTTAAAATTCTCATTTACGGTATCAACAGTAGTTGTGAAGAGACCTACTCCACAGAGTTTGTGGGAAAATGAGTACATACATATGATATATATAGAGTCTACAGTTTGATGAAACCATACCTCAAAAATGTGTAAACCTTTCAAATTTGGACGACCGAGATGGCGCAATGGTAACATGTTGGGACAGCAATCGAGAGGGCCCGTGTTCGATCCCCTACTCAGGCCATCTCTAATACCGGTTTTCCACGGTTTCCTCGAGATCATTCCAGGTGAATGTTTGTATGGTTTCTTAACATTTCCCTTGGCAGATTCCTTTCCTGCTTCCTGTCCTGTGTAAATTTGTGCCTCTCCTCTAATGCCCTCGCTGACAACGAGATGTAAAAGCCCAATAAAGATAAATTTAAAATTAAACATATATTAAAACATACAAGTATATAACTGAGTTAAACAAATGAATGCAGTGTATTTTTCTGAAGGTTAATACATAATAGTATCTGGACATGCGGGCAGTCTTGCTGATAACATGATATACTTGTTTAGAAATAAAAAAATAATAAAAATTATCTGGGGAGTTTAGGTTGTTCCAGGCAATAGTTGTGGATCTCGATGTTCTGTATGCTTTAGATACGGCAGTGTTTTAAAAGTGCAGTATTTTCAGTTCCTTTTGCAGGATGAGATTTTGTTTAAAAGCAGTGCTGAGACGTGTTTTTACTGAAGCATAAATTTAATTATCCTACTTATGTTTCCTTCACTTCGCTGCCAAGGGTAAGCGGAACGATCTCCTATCTTTCAACATGAATGCGAAAGAGAAAAGGTCAACAGGCGTCTAATATTTTAGAGAATAAAAAAAATTACATTCTATAGTTTTTAGTACAAGAATCCAGGATCAACGTTTATTGTTTTTTGGAATTTACACTTCATAAAAATTAAGTCATAATACGAAGTCAGTTATCAGGAAAAGAAGTCATGCCGTACTTCAAAAAGCTTTTAAAATCACTGATGGTTGTGTTTTTTTTTTTTTTTTTGCATTTTTAAATTTCTGATTAGATAAAAATTTACCTTTTTTTTCAGAAACATAAAAAAAAAAATACAACCCTATGGGTAACTATAGAGGATTCCAATGATTTACAGAGCCGTATTACTTCGCTGTATTTCGTTTTATTGCAAGTTATAATTTTACTACGGGAAATTTTCTAAAACGTTAACATTTTGGTTTCGACATGTCAGTATGGAAAATTTATGTATTTCACACAAAGGGGGTTCAGAAACAACCTCATAACAAGACCACCATGTGAATACTGGGCTAAATTGGAGACGAAAAAGTCAGCGGCAAAATGTTGTACAATAATTTAAGTGCACAATGTGGCAACACTGTTCGGAGGATGTTTCCTCTTGCGATACTTGTCCAGGTATTATTTCATTTACGGTAATTTTAAATCCACGCTTATAACATGATGGCCAGAACAGCAGACGTACGATAAGTAAGACATCTGTGGAACGCAAGAGGGGATTATTCCATGCTGTGTTGCAACATTGTGCACATAAAATATCATCGTTCAATATTTTGCCACTAAGATTTTCGTCTGCAGTTTAGCATCGGATTCCCGTGGTGTGCTTATTATGGACAACTTGTTTATGGCTATTTATTAAAAAGTTATTTATTACAAATATAAACTGATAATTAGAGGCATGCAAAATTCGCGTTTACAATTGGTGGTAGGCTAAACTTCACTGACCTGTATACATTCAAGTATAATCTGAGCGTTTATTGGGCACGAGTCTGTATTGGATGACAGTTATGTGCGTAAGCCATTTACATTGGAGACTATCGCTGAAGACCACGACAGTGTTGGCCAATGAGATAGGTGGAGCGAACATATAACAGCTTGCAGTCCACCCTGCTGTCAGAAAATAACGCGAATTTTGCACGTCTCTACTGATAATTTTTGGCGCATAAATATTTAGTGCCTATGAATTTTTATTTCAGAATTTCCCAGACGTACAGACAGCACGAGAATTGAATGATAGTAAGTGAAAAAAAGGAACAAAAATTGTGAATGTGTCATCTTGGGCATTCCCATGGCTTGAGAAGGAAACGAACCACAGGTTTCATAACTGAGCAGTGTGTAGCGAGGGTGATTTTGGAGATGGAGGGGGAGGGGGAGAGTGAGAGAAGAGTAGGGGCAGGAGAATATGAAAATGCCATCGCAAGACGCGAGACCAGTTGATGGATAACTCGCAGTTAGTCGCAGTAATGGAGATGGATGATTCTTCAGAGGAACCGCTTGGTGAGGGGTGGCCGGGGGGTTTGCGTTTTCGGCAAAATAATTTGCTTCGTCCCCTTCCGGAGGGCGCACATGAAGGATTACGTTCATTCCCCGGCTGTGGTGCGAGGCATTTAGCTATGTATTCTGGGAGATCTTCTGCCGGCCTGGCTGTCGACACGTGACGTGTGCCTTGCTTTACGAGCTCTTGTAAAGTTTCACACAAAAAAATTGTTCTGTGTTTTTCACAAAGCATTCTCTTTGAAAACTATTTGCCAAGGTGACGTATATGACAGTGTCAACTAAGCGGTGTTAATGCAGTAACAGGCTATACACCAATTGAAGACTTTGGTGGAAGAAGGGTATACGTCACATTTTTAGACATCTGAGAAAATAAACAATAAACTCTATTTAAAACGGATATTATCTAAGTTTTATTTAAACTTCGTAATTCTAGGAATATGTTCTTAACATATGTTTGCAATTTGACAGAAACCATTAAGTCAAAGAAACTTTTTACTGATTTTCTCTCATGTGTTCACAAATGTGACATACCCCCTTCTTCCAGTAAGGCCTTCAATTATTTATGTATTTTTCTTCAGCGTTGAAACAGTCCTACAAAATGATTTTACACCTATATCCTATTCTTATAAATATTGACTTTATAGGACTAATGTACTTTTGAAAGAATGTTTCCAATATTTAAAAAATTAGACATGTTTTAATGAAATTAGTAATTAGCGTGTAGTTAGTTTTTATACATACCAACACCCTGGAAAGTGTTGGGCATCAACCGGCTACATGCCAACTTATTATTTTCTTTTTAATGAAAACTTGCAAATTGTGCATAATCAGTTGTTGCACGGCAAGGGCATCGCGTGGAGTGTTCCAAGGTGTGCGGTGACCAGCTGTGACTATACACAACACTAAGTTGTCTCAGGAACCATTTGACTTGTATGGTCAGGAACACTCCACAGTCAGTAGCGTACAAGAGGCAAGGTACAACAACACAACTGCTCAAAGCGTATAGTCGCTGCTAATACCGCACGCCTTGGAGCACAGCCACGCTACACCACTGCTGCACGGCACCGTCCAACGGAACAGTTTTAACACGTTACCGTGGAAAGTTTATAGTTATACAAGTCCAGCAGAATTTATGTAAATTTTGAGAGAAATTTTTAGGCGGAGAAAAATACTTAAATTAACATTTGCTGAATTTTCCCGGAAACAAATCACAGTTCTTGAACTCGATGAATATCCAAGTATATGTTTTACATATTTTAATTTTGTGTAAATAGGTTAAGTAACAAAGAAATATTAAATAACAAAAGTTTTTGATACACAACTTTTTAAAACTGAGTTGAAAATAGAATATAATATTTCCTAAGAAAATACTTGTGGGGCGATAAAATAAGTGATAATTATTTTGTACTATTTAGCCGACTTGGTATACAATTTTATTTAATATTATTTTCTGCTATTAAGTCTTGTGTGTGGAATTTTACGTCAGATGTTATAAAAATTGTTCAACATGAAAAATAATTTTTAATTTTTTTTTACAATTTTACTTCTTACGTTGCATTGTCACCCTTTTCTGGGCCCCGTTTAACATTTCATGTCTCTAGCTCATCGGTATGTTAATTTTACGTGGTAGGCTATATTAAAATACATAATTTTTATATTTACATGGAAATTACACCTTTTTTAGGTATTTTTTTCTCTGCTATTGCATTGTCATCCAGTTATGAGCTATGCTTAAATTTTCAGCTCTCTAACTCTTCGGGAAAGTTAGTTTAAAATTTAAAATCAATTGCAAAATTTGTACCGAACAGAGAGACAAATAAGAAAGCGAGCTAATGAAACCGTATATAAAACACTATATAAATACATTGTACATTGTTACCTAAGATTTCATTGCTACTGAACACAAAAACCAACCGATAAGAACGCGTACGAAATTCGACAAAATCATAACAATGTTCAGTATATTTACTTGTAGAAAAAGGGACAAATACGAAGATATAGGAGTAACTAAGTATACTGCCTACAATTTACTGTAGTAATATGATAGTCTGGCCTGAGTCCTTGTAGGCTCTAAGGCTATGTTTCAAATAAAATAATATTCTTTTGAGAAGAGTACTCTTTCACGTAACACCAAGAGAGGGCTCTTGTTTGATCTCTTGTGCTCTCGCTCTCGCCAAATGGGACGCTGCTCTATCGTATTTGTAAACGAACTATGCAAAAGTTACAAGTGCGTAAATTTTATTAATACAAGTTGTAAATACATTACGCACATTTTTGGGCAATTCAAATAATAATTTTTTAACTCACCAGTGTCGTATTTCAAGCGGGGAATAGCTGTTTGCAGGCGATGTCAAAATGCTGTGTTTTGTGTATTCAAACGCATATTAGTGCCTAAAACGTCAACTTAATTTCTCGTCATAAGTAATTACTGTTCATTGGAAATAATTATTTACATATGAATCTTGGAATACTCGCAAAATATGACACAGGCTTCTTCAGTAACCTCAAACCATAGTTGTAATCAAGATGGCGTACACCAGAGAGCACGAGAGAGTGAGAGTGAGTATACAACTTCGTTCTTTCACTCTTTCGTACTCACGGCTAACAACTGAGACCGCCAGAGAATGCTTTCTCTGACGTATTTTAGAGAGCGAGAGCACGAAAAAGCATTCTTTGGATGAATTGAGACATGGTCTAAGGCTGACTCCTGCTAAGCGTAAGTCACACAACTGGAGCCTGGCTTCCCCTCGAGGACTATTCTTAAAAGCGAAGACATTTTATTACATTACAATGCGCTGTAATCACATGTCATTTGTTTTGAATTGTTACAAAATTAGGTTTTCTCGGAAACATAACACTGTCCTTGAAATCCACATGTACCCAAGTTTATATGAATACTATTTTTCAATTTTAGGTCCTTAAGAAATAATTTATATATAATATTTCAAGGAATATTTTTGCAAAGCTGACATAATACTTTTTTACTCCGCAGGTCATATCGCTTATCTTGCAAGTGAGCATGATAGCACGAACGAAATAATATAAAGAAAAAGTTGAAAAGTTTTTAATTTTGTAACGATTTTGTCAGTTAGCATTATCGTACGTGTAATATGAGATGCGATGTGGTTTTCCTGCTATAATATTTTTTTTTAAATTGGAAAAAATATATCCTAAATTCAAATTGTTTATAGTAACAATGATTTCAAAACTAATCAATCTAGCTTGTTTGAAATATTTCATTTTGAAAGAATACAAAACAATCACAGTTAAATAAAAATTACGTTTAACAGTTTAACAGCTCAGAAATAAAATAAGTCAATTGTACACGGTTCGCATTGTGCGTAGTGCGATGAGTATTTACATTAGTAAAACAAGTAATGGTGAGAGACACTAGCCAACGAGAGGTTTTATAAGCTCGTAAGAGCAAGGTGTTGCGAGGACGTGAGATGAGGACGAAGCAGCGGTGGAATTCAAGAGCAGGAAAAATTGGGCACCTAGAGAAAAACCACCTGCCTACGGCAACGTCCGCCACGTTTCCCACGTGTGATAATCGGGTGTCAGCAAACAGGAAATCAAACTTTGATCGCTTTGTTGGAAGAAAATTGTTCCAGCCATAATTCTACTTCGAAAACCCTCTTCACCAGACCGTACATTTCAAATCATTCTATTGATTACTTTTTTTTTTTTTTTTTAAGTTTTCTTCTTGGAAAAATCAATAAGAAATGTTTTGTTCAGTAACATTGCAGTCACTGTAAAGACACGATAAATGTGTAGTATAACTAAACATTTCTACGTTAAGAGATACAGCGGTGCTGAATAGCTGCTAGCATCCAAACGCAACAGCATCGTTACAATAAAGGACGGTCACAGACGCCTGCGAAGGAGGGCACCGTCCAAACTCCAGCGACTTGACGTCTCATGAATTATTAACGCCCTTCCACTGCCGCGACCGAGCGTTTGACTTGTCCGAGGCACATGGGACGTCAGCTCTCGTCAACCGTCGAGGAGGGAGGGTGACAGGGCGAGTGAGGAATTGGGTGAGGGGGGGGGGTTGACATGGTCGAGAAGGAGGGCCTGCAAGGAGGAGATGAACGACCGACGACGTCCAACCATTAAGGGTGTTCAAGTAGTATGAAAACATAATTTTATATTTTCATCAAATAGTGTTGGTTTTGTAAGTGGTACTTGTAAGTACTGTTTTCTCTTACAAACCTAGTTTAGCTCCCATAGTTTTTTCATTATGGCGTCTGTCATGGATGATTTCCCTCCCAGTTCTTGTCATTGTGTAAAGTTATGTCATCGTATCTAATGTCTTCCATATTGACGATACGTTTAGTCCGCCTACCTCAACAAGTTCATTGTTGGCTTTTGCAGCAGGTTAGAAATGAAACTGGTATATGCTGAGAATTTTTTTAACTTGTGATACAGAGCGCATTTGAATAAATTATGCATTTTAAGTTGTATTATGAGTATTTCTAATTGCTGTCATTTAATTTGTTCGAATTATAATTCTCTACAACATAGTTTATGGCAACTGTAAAAAGAATGTAATCAAATGACTTAAGAGTTCGTGGTAGATAAATAAACGATGGAAACATAAATTGATTTCTACGCTCTTTTCGAAGCCAATATGGACAAAATACTCAATGACAATCCTAGATAACTGTATTTGCCAACTTTATGAGTAAATATTTATCCAGAATTACTAATTCGTTACGCGTGATCTCTTGCGCCGCAGTTAAATGCACGAGGTTCCGGCGTCAGAGATTGTGCCTCAGAAGTTCGTAACACTGGAAACAATTTTGTTTAAAACGTTGGCTAACACTACTGTCAAGAATTGGTATAGTTTAACTCTCGCAAATCGACTTCAAGAAACCTACGGTTATAAATTAATGCTTTTAGCGTTGAATTATTTACCACGCCCTCTTAATGTGTTTCTTTTTTACGTCTCGAGTTACAATAAATCAAATTCGATATTATTTCCTTGCGGAGATTGCCAAATAACTACGTAATAATTACATAATTCGTTACAAAATATTGTTTCACTCTAGGCACCTATTGATAGTTAAAAACAGCAACACAAGTAGCTCCAGACGTTAAGCAAAACTCTTCTTTGCGTTCCCTCCTTTATCGATTACAATGTGACAGGAAACACGTTTCCTGAAGCGGGCGCTCTGAAAGTGTGTGTGGAGTTCCAAAATCCTCAGAAACACTTCATGAATGCAGTCGTAGCTAACAATTTTGTTGTCAGGACACGTAACAACAAACAAGTAATCACAATAGCCATAATACCAGATATAATATAAAGTTTAATTATTTTTTCAATTTTCCTTACCCAATAGTTATTTTTTAAAACATAAACGGAAGCCGATATTGTAAAATGTCTCTGTAACTTTTTTTACAACTGGTTTTAACTATATACAATAATTTGGTCGAGACAAAATTAATTTATTAGATAAAATCTTTATTCCGTTGGTCTTGAAAAATATACATTACACGGTAAAACAAATTTACAACAAAGTTAAAGAGAAATGTACGTTATCAGCTCTCATCTGGGTATGAAAAATATTTCTCTCGAAAGCGAAACTCCAGCCCAGTTTCTTTTTAAAGCAAGAAATGTTACATTCTTATACGCAATTACAAAATATCCACACGAATGTTAATCACTGGTTTTATAACAAGATATATTGCGTTTGTGTACGAGGCGCAAAATAGATGGAGCGTTAAGGGCGTTCAAGTGGGGAAAAATTCATAATTTTAAATTTGTATAAAATAGTGTTAGTTTTGTAGACATTACTTAAGAGTACATTAACATCGAACGGAAAAAAATTAGCTCATCTAGTTTTCCCGTAATGTTACTTCAAAGTCAAAATTTGCATATTTTTACTTCATACAAAACTTGAAAACCAGTAAATATAATGAAATGGAAAAAATCTCATCAAAACTACACGTCACCGTCTACGGCTTGAAGCATATATAAACACATTATAAAATATTTCTGTGTTTAAAATAAATTTCTAAAAGTACCAAAAAAATTTAAATTTTGAAATTTTTTATTTAACATAAACATTTTTTGTAACGGGTTTTAAATGCTACAGGCCATAGACAGTAACGCGTAGTTTTGATATGATTTTTTTCATTTCATTATGTTTACTGGTTTTCAAGTTTTGTATGA
>PNEQ01064124.1:75868-95345 GCA_003012365.1 Medauroidea extradentata | reverse complement strand
GCAATGCCAATAGCATTACCAACAACAATAGTTAATTTTGGAATTTTTAGGAATAATTTAAAGTCAATACAACTTAATGTATTCGCAACACAAGTTTTCTGTTAATTTATTTCCATCATTAGCCCTTAATGTTAACTTTAAAGTTACTCTAACACAATTTGGTTTTGTCTCAACATTAAGGGCGTGTTAATGTTGACAGTACAGTAATATGTAATGTAATTTTGACAGAAATTTATATTGTTACTAGGTAAATTAACTTTGATGTTACATTATCAGAACAACTATAACTTACAATTACAGCAACAGTAGTTAATGATGGTTGATATTTAACCAAAAATTAATGTTACGGCAACATTATTACTGTTATCACAACACAAGACTTTTTTCAGTGTAGTATCATTATTAGCCTATGATGTTTTTATTACACCGCTAGGATCATATTTTCAAGTGGCGGAGACGTACAGATTGGCTGAAAAGAAGAAGTTACAAGTGTTTCAAAAAGGCTAACTTCACCGTGAACAGCCTATAGTTAAAGATGTTGGTTTAACGCGGGAAAACTTGACTGTTTGTTGGGTTTCAACGCACGTTAAGCGTATGAAAAGATCACTGGCTTTCACTTGTACGCAGATCTGGTACCCTATTTGACTGAGCCAATAAGCACACCGTTATTGTAATTTTTTATATCTATAATTGGTCTGCAGACAGCTACGTTGTATAACACTTATATTACCCAATCATACACGTCACTTCAGCGGCGAAGCGTGGAGTATTCTAGGGTAAACGGTGATTATCAGTGACTATACAGAACTCTCGGTTGTCTGTGGAACCATTTGACTGGTAGGAGCAGGTACACTACGCAACCAGCTCTGGGACCCTGGCTTGGGAAGGTCGTGTTGTTTATAAGCAGGCCTAGATGTCAGGGCGAGGTCTGTTACCGGCAATGTAGCTGGGAACATTTCTTGCCGACAACATCCCTCATTCCGACAAAACCTGCTTCCATACAACCCCACGTTCCCTCACGGCCAGGGTTCCAGACCCGAGTCCCGTACAGTAGCGAGGAACTAACTCTCCAGTAAAACACTGATGTCTCAATATCACATCTGCCACGTGAGTAAAGTGTATTGTCAGATCTCATAGGGCTTGCCTTGGAACACGTCCACGCTTCACGACTGTTTTGACAAGGATCTACAATGATTTCAGGGGTATGTTGGCCGAAAATGTTTTGTGTCAACATACCCTTGAAAACACTGCAGTTTCTTGAAGCATGTGTGATTGGGTAATATACGTCTGACACAACATAGCTGTCTGCAGACCAATAGCAGGAAACAAATATTGCAACAGGGTAACAGCTTCAAGTACAAGTGGAATCCAGTAATCTTCTAGTAAGTTGAACGTTTGTTGAAACCCAGCAAACAGCCTATAGTCTATAGGCTGCCAAACGATTTCCGCTGCTAGTACCGAACATATCAGTAACGACAGTAACTGGTTGAAAATCTACGCTTGCTCTTGCAGAGATAACTCCATACTTCGGCAGTGTTCCCTCCATAAGCAGCAAAAATTTCACTACCCTTACCAACCCCACTGCAACTCACAAAAGAAAAAAAATCTAACTTTTACAAGAAAACGCTTGTAAACTAATGTCAAAACATTTATCAGTCTATGCACTACAAGAATGCCACAGGTCATTAAAGTAGGTCTAAAATTTCCAAAATTTCTAATGGTACTAGAGGGAAAAAAGTTTTCTGAGCAGGTTGTTTGATGTGAAAGAAAATAACATTTGAAGACCTGTCCCGTTTTACAAAATATTTTGCACTATTACAAAAATATTTTTAGAACCTGGTCAATTAAAAAAAATTTTTGTAAAATGTACAAGACTTTAGTTGTAATTACACAAAAAATAATTGTAAATATACAAACATTTGCAAATATACAAACATGTTTGTAAATATTCAGGCATATTAGTAAATTTCCCAGAATTTCCTGTAAACAGTTAAATATGTTTATACTTGCAAACAATTTTTGGAAACCAGCTGACAAAATTAACCTTTTTGCTGCGTATGGAAGAAGATTTCCCTTGCTAAATCCGTCCACAAGATATTCGACTCTGTTTATGTACGTCGTTCGGAATACGTGAGCATAGCGACTATTCTTATCTGGTAATATATCATTCCTGCCAGTTTTCAATATAAACAAATCACTAAGTTACAATCGGAGTGTAGGCCTATAGGTTGTACTGACTGAGGCTACAGTAAATAGTAATTTTCAATAACGATTGTTAGACAAGTTGGTTTTCAAAACTGCTTACTTTATAGCGAACCACCTACAATCTAAACTAAAACTGAACGTAATAAGGGTTAGTATGAAGACGACGTAACGAGTCACGTGACTTTGGCAGTATACTGCCAAGATCACAGCAGTAGTACAAGTGCAGTTACAGACAACTGCGTATCTGTAGCCAATTCCCGTTAAGATCTCGCTCTTCAGTTTTGAAGTGGTTTAGAAAATGTTTTTTTTTTTTCTAAACGTGAATTAATACATATGTCAAAATTCACGTTACAGTTATAACACTTATATATCATCGTTTGTAGCTGAATTTTTCTGTTGCAATACACCAAACGGATTTTTAAATTTTTGCCCCTGAAATATCACATATTTTGTTGTCAAAATAAGCCAAAATTGAGCAAAATTATTTTTTGCTAGCAAACGGTACATTATTTCGAAAAAACGCTCTCAAAATTGTGTATCGTATGACTGTACACAGCCTAAAATTTTTTGAAAGCATTAGGTTAAAAAATATTCTATTTATTTGCAGTTGTTTGAAATAAACTGAAGATCATGGCCTTAAACAATAACATTTTTTGAAGTCTTATGTTGTAGTTTACTATCACTTCTGAAGATTCGTCTTTACCCACAATGGATTTTACATTTTTCTCTTTTTTTTTCACAAAAAAAAATACTCTAAAATGTGTAAACTGCGATTACGGAAGGAATTGTATCTTGTGCTACAGCTATAACTACGAGTTTGTCGCTATAAGCTTGTTGCAAAACATTTTCTTCCAGTGGCTTACGTGAACGTCAAAACCTGTGCTTCATGGTTATTAGCAGCGTGTACTTGTTTAGACACGCCTCTCACTTAACTGTACCAATCATAATAAGGTTATTATGACGCCATACATCTGTCATGGGTAGAGACCTGAAAAATTCGCGGGTTCACTACCTGTAGGCTAGCCTCCAAGAATATATGTGTATTCAAGCAGACATTATCTGTTCATTAGCTGCTCGCTGACACAGTCAAATGGGCCTGCAATTAATTACATTTTTATTATTGGCTACGCGACTTCAAGGAGGTGTCAACTACATCAACGGCCAATTGCGAAGGTGATAGAAATTTACAGTTGCTGGAGTTCTAGCTTGTGCTTGAAAGAAAACGCGAATTTTTCAGGTCTCTAGTCATGGGTCAGTAGAACCTCAAGACAAGTCAGAGTTATCTTAATTACTGACAGTGAAGAAGAACTGCAAATGTGCTTCGTTGAAATCAAAGGTGCACAAATCTTTTCGCCATACAATGCGTGCTCTAACTATAGTACAGACACGACAACAGAACTATTAACGTATAAGTATAATCTGCAAAGTAAATTTTGAACTTAAAAAAATTTTTTGTGACTGATTGCGCCATAATTATTTGTGAATATATTTCCTTTGCCATGTATTTACTACAGACTAGTACGCTTTCTTTGACAGTTTTTTAATCCTGCTAATAACTATTTGAAAGTTAGGATTTTAGAAGGCATTGACAGTGACGATGTTTTATCGCGGGAAAAATTTACTTTTTGCTGGGTATCAACGTACGTTAAACTTATGAAAATATTACTGGTTTACACTTGTACGTAGAGCTGTTGCCCTATTTTACTGAGCCAATAAAAATGCTGCTATTGTAATATTTCATGCCTATCACTGATCTGCAGAGAGCTATGATGTGTCATACGTATATCCCCCAATCATACATGTCGCACGCAACTACAGTGATTTCAAGAGTATGATGGCACAAACTTTTTTTGCGCTATACAATAATCTCTTAAACACAAGCAAAATTCGCGTTATCATTTGGTAGCAGACTAAACTTAACTTTCCTATACATAACAGAGCATAATATGCGATTCAATTGGCCACGAGCTTTTATGTTGTCTTTACGTGTGTTACGTCTTTACAGAGATTGGCCTCTCTACCGAGTAAGTATTCTCCGCGGCAAGTCACGAAAATATCGGCCAGCAGGAGACGTCGAACGAGCCTATAGTCACTTGGAGTCTAGTCAGCTGTCCGAAAATAACGCGAATTTTGCATGTGTCTATCCCTTAAGTATTACATAATGCGTTCTTTAATTTAACGCCTGAAGCCAGAAAACACTGTTATTGATCATAAGCGGTCTTCAAAAGAGCCCATTTTTCTGGTTAAGACCAAGTATAGTCGCTGTCGAGATTTAGTGGCTGTTATAACTGTCAGCATCAAGTATAGACGCAGTGTTTTTTAAATCACTACTGTACTTTGACAAGAAATGTTTTTTACAATACTAATTACAAGTATAATATAGTAAAATACCGAACTCGCGATATCCTTAAGCGTTTGTGGGCGTTAACGACAATCTTACTGGCAGGTGATAAAGTTGAAACAGAATGATTCACAATTCAAATATATCACGTTCGCGATGCATGCTTGGCGATGTTGTTTACCAGTTTTCACAAATAACAAATATACCAACAAATTATAACTACAGAGATATCAGATTTTTGCGAAAAGAATTTCCAAACAACTTGTTTCAGTACACTGCGTACACATCTCAGTTTTGATTCATGCTCAGCGATTTGGTGATACGTCTTAGGGTCCTACCTCAAAATCACATAATCGCGGCGTCGCAGTAAACTTGTTCCGATAGGCGCAGTCAAATGAGATACGTCTTTGCACGAAGACACACTGCTGATAACCATGAAGCAAAGCTGTACATGTGGCATTATTATATCGCGAAAATGTTTTGTGCCGACATACCTTTGAAGGCGCTATTGTTGATTACAACATATATGATTCGACTGACACAACGCAGACGAATAACCGGCATCAAACATTACAATAGCGAGATTCTTTATGGCTCAGTCAAATAGGGCAACAGCTCTGCATACAAGCGAAAGCCAGCAATCTTCTGGTAAGCTGAACGTGCGTTCAAAACCCAGCAAACAGTCAATCTTTCCCACGGTAAACCGTCATTTAATTTAGAGATTATAGTTTTTTTTTCGCGGGAAAACTTGACAGATTGCTGGGTTTCAACGTACGTTCATCTTATGAAAAAGATTTCGGGCTTCCGCTTATATGCAGAGTTGTTGCCCTATTTGACTGAGTCGATAGGAACACAGCTGTTGTAATACTTGGTGCGTTTATGTCTATTATTTGTCTGCTACGTTGTGTCAGACGTATATCATCTAAGCATTCATGTCACAAGAAACTACAATGTTTTCAAGGTTATGTTGGCACAAACAATTTTCGCGATATACCGTCATCTCTAGCCATATGTTATTAAAACAAGATGGAGAAAAATTATTTTCGTGACAATTTTGTGTTACTGATAGTAACTATAAAATTAAGTGTGTTAAATATGATATGTGTGTAATAAAGGTAATTTATAACTGTCAAGTTTCATATTGTTACAATTTTCAATTTTTATAATTACTAAAATACAGAGTTTGATAATTATAAACTAATCATGTTTTATAACCGTATAATTACCAAATAAATTTAATACAAATAAAGTGCTATCCCTTGCAGCCTTAAGGATCGAAACCGTCAGTTGTCACAAAAATAAATTTCCTCTTTATCTGATATTGTGTTCTGCAGTATTTGCTACTACAGTTCCAGGCAAAAATCCAAACTTCTTATTCGTCGTTCCCACTACAGAAATCGCCTCCCACCAGTCCGGGTTCGATTCCCGGCAGGGCCGGTCCCCGGATTTTCACATGTGGGAATCATACTGAACGATGCCGTTGGTCGGCGGGTTTTCTCGGGGATCTTCCGTTTCCCCCACCCCTTCATTCCGGTGCTGCTCCATACTCACCTCATGTTACCCCTCACGAGCGCTGAAGACCTCGTTGCTAAGCGCTGGCCAAAACCTTTCACTCACACACCCACACACTACAGAAATGTTAAAAACTGCACCAGTGCAGTATGAAACAGAGAAGGTTACTTCAAGAATAATATATGTAAATAAGTTTTGATGTATTTATTTCTCGGTGAAGCGCATTCAGTGTTCTGTAGGATTAATGACGGTCAAAGTGTCATCTATTATACATCTCGTATCATCCTAGTACCCAGATTGAAACGTGACAGTTATTCACGTAATAAATAGGCAGTAAATCTTCCACCTATGATTCGAATTGCGAACATTAAAACGTAATGAACCCCTTCCTTAGCTTTTAGAAGAGTTACGGTAATACTCAAGGTAAATTTTCAGTAAAAATTTATAACTGTGACATAAGAGTGCTAAATCAAAAAAGGCATCTCCTACCTTTTATTTTATGTAGGGGAATAATTTCAGTACAGTCACATTCCTGGTTTCCTGTAGACCTACATAAATTTAGCTGGTATAACGTTCCCAGTTTTTGTTTTCTTCCTGGGATTTGAGTTTGTTTTTTAAACGGTTTGCGTTTGCCTGCCAAAACTTGTGGAGAAAATGTGCTCGCAACATCCGTGAAAATGTGTCACTCTCTTGGCCGGAGAGAAATAGAGGGCAGAGAGCGCACGCCAAATGCGCCGTACCAACATTTAGCTTCAAACACTGAACGGCTGTTTTGCCAACATAACTTCATGTTAGATAAAATGTAAACACAGTTACTTGTATCGAATTTTCGGAACTGTAAATGTTTTTAAGAAGTATGAATGAAGTTGTGATTAAAAATTACAAGTTAAAAAGTTTAATTCTGTGTTTTCAAACGTTATATTGTTCGTTGAAAAAGAGCGAGATGGGGAGAGAATGAGGGAGCCTGTCTCCATCTACAGTTTAACGTATATTTTTTATAAAAACTTCATTTCAGATAAAATTTTGTGCATTGGGAAACAACAAGGCTTAGGATACGACTTAGTTGGAATTTTAATTTATTGTCACTAAAATCATTTTTCCATTATTGAAAAATATAAATAAAATTTTTGAAAGAACTGTGCAATGGGAGTTCATGACTGGATTTGTTTGTATGGACATACTCCATTTCGCAATGGAGTATGTCCATACAAACAAATCCAGTCATAAATAAAATTTCCTTACTTCGAGTCCACAGAACATATTAATGAACGAATTTTATTGATGTTAATTAATTTAAACCGTAAACCAAGACACACCCTACATCTTGCCTTAGCGTAAAAGTACATTTGTTCTGAAGTAAAGGTTCCTGCAAATATAAAAGAAATTTAACTGCCGTTCGTCTTATCACCGTAAACAATGGCAGTTAACTAGTGAGCCATGTCGAAGGCACGAGAAGAAGACTTACAAACAGGGGATGTAAAGTTTCGAGAGCTCAATGACGTACAGGTTATAATCCACTACCCTATGCATACTCAAGCCCCATCTATTAATTTGTCTGTTGTTCCAGTGAGTAAGAGCTAGTAGACAAATGGTCGGGGGTTGAGTATGCACAGGACAATTCAATCTAACATGCAGAACATTTAACTCGCGAAAATTTCCTTTCCCTACAAATAAAGCTGTCCTCGCACAGAGTACCGTAAACTGGGGCCGCTTTGGCCTTCATCGGGATAACTGTCACAATAAAAATGTTAGTTTTAGGGTCATATGGTAAAACAACACACAATTGGACCCGACTACTTAAGAATTACAAAACCCATTACAAAAATATATATTTCAAAGAATTTCTGAAATCTGAAATTTTGCTATATTCAGCAATTTTTTTTTTAAGTTCAAGACCATTTCTAATAAGATTTCTATACGTTTGATGAAGCCATAGTCCGTGATAAGTAATTTCATTGTGAATTATTTATTTTTATTACTTTCATTGGTTTTCTGGAGGTGTACGAAGTAAAAACACTTATAATTTTTACTTTGAAATGTCATTATTGGACAACTGGCTGAGTTATTTTTTTTTGTATGAGGAAAACGTATACCCCAGCATTGTCAACAAAATTAGCACTATTACAAACAAATGAAATAATAATAATTTTTTCCCCACTCGAACAATCCTAATCCATTCAGAATAAAACTTGAAATGTCCTGCACAAATCGATATAAAAACCGAAAGTTTGAGTAGAACAAAGTAATCCCACCAACCAAGGTTACATTTTCCTCAAATTACTGCAGGTTGTGAAGGCCACAAGCAAAACCCGCGGAGGCAAAACGTGACCTTATGATGGTGGAAATACTGCACTACACGAATATTCTTTCAAGAAAAAATCGCAAGCGGTTTATTACTAACGTCAAGCGTTTTCCCCCCAAATGCAGCTGTGCTGGACCTAATCCTGGGAGGCCCATTACGGCTGATTTATTATTCAGCGGTGTCGCAGATGAATGCTTGAATCTTTCATGCGGCCGAGGTAGCTACAAGAGCCGTGCGCCCGGGAAATACAGTAAAAAATAATATATAAAAGTAACCAAAATAAAAGAACTGCTAATGAACGTAGAAATAAGAAAACTGAATAAAACCGACCCTGCAGAGGGTAAAAAAAACGAAACTCACCAAATTCAGCCAAGTAGAAACAGTTTAAAAGTAGGGGTGATAAAAACCAACCTCGTGGTGCAGGACAAAAATATTCAAAACAGTATCCAAATGCAATGGGAAATTTTTAAATATGTAAATGAAGGGAAAAACATGAAGACTAAAAATAGGTTTTCGGTTTATTTAAAGAGCGGCACTGTGCACACGCAAATTTGAACCGACGAAGTTACATGACAGAATTATATATTTGCATGAAACTCCAGTCGACATTTAATAAACTGAGCTGTGCTACGTTATGCTTTTCTTTTTTTTCGCATTAACTGAAAATATTCCAAGAGTTTTTTTTTTTCCAAGGAACTGAGAGTTCATTTCGGTCTGACACAAGTAATACACATGGATGATGATTTATCGAGGAGTAAGTTAACTTATAGACTTTAGGATTGTATTGGTTTGTGGACATATACGTCATTGCTCATATTTTGTTGGCCAAACTTGTGTTAAATGACGAAGAAGAAGAAAAAAGCAATCCGAGATGAAATAGGTAAGTTTTTAATATTTAACAGCACGAATTCTAAAGATAGAATTCAGTAAAATTTCAACAACACGCATACACAAAATACGGACATATAGAAAACCAGATTCCCAATACGAAAAAAAAAAAAAAAAAAAAAAAAAAAAAAAAAAAAAAAAAAAAAAAAAAAAAAAAAAAAAAAAAAAAAAAAAAAAAAAAAAAAAAAAAAAAAAAAAAAAAAATGGAATTAGACAAAAACAGTGGACAGCAAACAAATGAAAGAAGACAACAAGATACAAGTTCCATTCAACGATTCGCATCTTGGTGTTCCCACCAACTATGTCCCAGCCTGAAGACGGGAACAGAATGCAATTGCCAAAATGTTGCATTTTTTCGTTGAATGGAACTTGTATAGTTTTGTCTTCTGTCCTATCTTTGTTGTCCACTGTCCATTGCAGTTTGTTTTGTCTAATTCCGTCATTTTTTTTTTTTTTTTTTTTCCATTTTGGGAATCTTGTTTTCCTTACGTTCGTCAATTGTGTCTGGGTCTTGTCGATATTTTGACTCAAATATATATTTAGAATTCTTGCTGTTGAATATAATAAAAACTGACCTCCCATAAGATTCCTTTTTTTTTTTTTGTATTTTTTCTGTTTTCGTACTTTGTTATTTAACACAAGTTTGGTCAACGAAACATGAGCAATGACGTATGTGGACAAACCAATACATTACTACTGTAAACTGCTACTGCAACAAACATTTTAAAATCTCTCCAATAAAATGTATTAATTTCTGACGCTATTCTTTCGATACCGGTGAATTCCTATTTGACTGCGCCAATGCTAATTCTCGTGCACTACGAATGAGTGATACGCCTGTAAACTGCTAAACCATGCATCATATCAGTCATCCAATTATTATAGGGCCTACAAGTCGAATGACACTACTCTGTTTTGGAGTATACGTTGGCAGAAAATATTCTTGCAATTTTCCACCATGTCTAGCAATAGATATTAGGTCAGAAAAATTGATAAGTCAACAAGGCCAAACACGTCCGGAAAATACTGTTGGGTAATACAGGCGTGTAAACATTGTCAAAACACGGTGTTTGCAACATACGTGCCGATCAAAAATGTTCAAAGCGAAGTATTCGCTTTTTTTTTTCAAGTGTTCCCCCAAAACGAAAGAAGAAAACAACATTACGTAAGTAGATCCGCTGATTTTTGGAGAAAAGAATTCTACGCCACTTTGTTTCAATGCCTTACGCTCACATCCACAGTTCAGCTTCAGGGCTATTGGTGGAGTATATTTGTGTACAGGCGTCGCTCATTTTACTTTACCAATCGGATTAAGGTTACTGTAACAACATAAGTCTGTGATCAGCGGGTGGAATCTCGAGATACACAGTTTAAAACATCAATAACTGGCCATGTAGCTGAGCAGTAGATTTACTAATTTTTTGAGACCTCAAAAATTAGCGTTTTCACTTGGACGCAAGCTAGAAATCCAACAACGGTGTGTTTGTATCACTTTAGCAATTGACCTTTGACTTATTGACAGTTCCTGAAAGTCTCTGAGCCAATAATAATATTGTAACTTATACAGACCTAGGCATATCACTTTAACAGCAAACAGCTAATGAGCATCTGCTGTCTGCTTCAACGAACCCGCGAAATTTTCCGTTCTCTACTAAATTCACCTTAAGAGTGCGTGGTAGATAAATAAGCACTGAAAACATCCATTGAATTCTACGCTTCTTTCGAAGCCAATATGGATAAAATACCTACTCAAAGTCAATCCTAGATTGTGGTATTTTCCAACTTTATGAGTAAATATTTATCCGGAATTACTAATTCGTCACACGTGATCTCTTGCGCCGCAGTTAAATGCACGAGGTTCCGGTGTCAGAGATTGTGCCTCAGAAGTTCGTAACACTGGAAACAACTTTGTTCCAAACGTTGGCTAAAACTATTGTCTAGGATTGCTATTGTTTAATTTTCGTAAATAAGCTTCAAGAAACGTACAGTTACAGGTTAATACTTATAGTGTTGAATTATGTACCACGCCCTCTAAAGAGAGCGTGGTACATAATTCAACACTAAAAGCATTAATCTATAACTGTCGGTTTCTTGAAGCCAATTTGCAAAAATTAAATTAAATTAAACAATAGCAATCATGGACAATAGTTTTAGCCAACGTTTGAAACAAAATTGTTTCCAGTGTTACGAACTTCTGAGGCACAATCTCTGACACCGGAACCTCGTGCATTTAACTGCGGCGCAAGAGATCACGTGTGACGAATTAGTAATTCTGGATATATATTTACTCATTCATAAAGTTGGCGAATACCATTATCTAGGATTCACATTGAGTATTTTATCCATATTGGCTTCGAAAAAGCGTAGAAGTCAATATATGTTTTCAGCGTTTATTTATCTACTACGCACTCTTTAGGACTCTGCCTACCTCAGAGCTCCGGCGGCAGCAAGGATAGGACGTTACAAGTCAAATTATGTTCCTAAATATCTCAGTCACTTTCAAACCTACATACATGCCACCACTGACTTTTTTGTTCAGTACGATACGGCCCACACTGCTACGGAATCTTTTAGCAAGTTATACCAATACCCTGAAAACTATGAGCAAATAAGTGTTTTCATGCCGATTAAACACTCGAAACCCTGTATTCATAAAATTCTTTTCACATTTTCGTTTACGTAGCAGTATTCTCCTCTTATCAATGCAGAAAATGGTTTCTATCCGCAAGCGTTATCTCAAAGGGTGACAGAGCTACACGGAATTTAGTTTAACATGTAAAACCCTATACTTGCTCCCGCCGCGCTCCGAGGTAGGCAGAAGCCTTAAGCTTGTTTCAGTGCCCTACGTGCACACCTGCAGTCAGTGGCAGGACGTTTTAACTGTCACGTATCTCGAGGTTCTATCAGTAGATTAAATACTGTAGTGTGGCAGTAACCGTATTGCGATTCGCACAGTCAAATGAGAGATGCTGCTTCACAAATACACGCTGATAACCATGAAGCAAAGCACCCAAGACACTGAAACAAACTGGGACAGAATTCTTTTCACGAAATGTTCACGACCTTATACTGACAAGGAATATCGGAACAATTGGGTACAAAATTCTTTTCACCAAAAATCAGTGTGTCTATTCATAAGCTAAACATGGACGTGAGCATGCATAAAAACAAGTGACAGCTACGACCTCTCGTGACAAACGAGTTTCAATAAAAGAAAACCTGGGCATTTGTCTGAAGTGTTCCCGTAACATTTTACACTCCGAATAAAACGCTTTACGACGGCACTAGCTCGAGGAAACTCATCGAGAATATGGAGGCAGCGACTTGAGTTCTGGTGCTGACGCCATGTGAGTTCTGCAGTTTTATTCCGTCCTGGAATGTCAGGTCGTTAAACCCGAGAGTCGAATTGCCGCCTCGCCATACACGAGCAGGTTTTCTTTCTCCAAATAATTATGCCAGAAGACTCCAAGGATCTCATCATTTACTCCATTCAAGAACGCTGGCTACGAAAAAATTCGCTGTTTCGAGAACCTACATACGAAATAGGGTAAACCGACAATTTGTTGTGATGTACCTTAATATCGTGATAAACCACTTTGCGGGCTTCATGAAATTGGGAAGAATCCGCACACCGAGTTCACAAGGTCCCCAACAAACAGCAAGCATATATAGTTTCGACAATGAGAGACCAATGCATCAATATGATAACAATTTAAATGTTTAACATGTTTCGGTTATTGAAGTTACCCAACTATACTACTCATAGACATTTGGTAGGTTTATATTAATTTCCACGTCCAGTTTAAATCGACTGCTGAATTGAATACCGCCAAGTTAACAGAATTGAGATCCTAACTTTCAAAATAAGGCATGGCAACCTTACCAATTTTTATATTTTATATTTTTATATTTGAATATGTATACTAACAACTGATATGTTGTGAAACAACAAAAACGAAATATGACCGGTTTATTGTTGTACGTCATTTTAACTGCTAAATTATGGTTATTATTATGAGATAAGTTAATATTTAGTTTGTTGTTAAAAATGGGTTTGATTAATTATTATGGACATACCTGGCTTTAAGGGTTAGTAAACTTGCCAGAGGCAACATTTCGTCATCGAATAGGTAGCAGGTATTGTGCCCTTGTTTGGAATATAAAATTACAGTGAGGTGGGTATGCCTCGGTTTGAGTGAAAGCAATAATTTTCGCCTGATTTTTAAACAGGGTGTGAGGTGCATTGGCAGTACCGACCCAAAGTTTGTTCTGTATGTTGTCATTTTAGCATTGATGGGGCGAGGTAGTAGGTGCGTCATCTGGTGTTTCTTTGTCTTTCTTTTTCATTATAGTCTAACAATTGAATATCCGGTAGTGTTTGTTTGATCTATAGTAGCCTATTATTAAATTAATATAGGACACTGCAAAGTATAGACCTACTTAAATCAGGTGTTATAACTGCAACAATGCCTACTGATTATAGTTATTGTGCTGTTAATATTCTTTCATTTGATTATTGCCTTGATTCTTTGAAAGAAAATGTGTAATGTGTCTGTACTGTTCAACAATGCTTGGGACGTTTTTGGAACAGATAAACAGATAAATGACAAACTTAAACTGGTGCCAGAATACATTCATAACTATTTGTTAGTGTAAACCTAAATATTTAAAAATTTAGTTTTAACTGCATAAATTTTAATAACATTTTTGAACATTTTAACATGACATTGAAATTTTCGCACATTTGTAATTTATTATGTTATTTTCTTTTATTTCATAAGAAGTTTGTTTTGAGTGTTTGTTCTTGGATTCGGCCGCCGAGTGGCGCTGTAAGGGGGAAACTTGGCGGAAGTGGAGTGAGAGAGTAACGGGCGAGCGAGGCAGGATGTTGGGTTTGAGATACTGGGGATCTGACGATATTGTGAGTTGAAAAATCGACAAATAAAACAACAGTATAATGGCCGGCAGATTGACTTATGTCTCGCGAATCCACGGACATTAGTTACCTTGATATGAGAGAAACTTCATGTTCGGCTTGTCGGAGTAAAGATGGTGATAGATAGCAATGTTGACCCATCACAAGGGCATGTAATGTTATAATTAAATATGACTATATATTCGTTTGTAACTCACCAATCTTAAATACAAAATAAATTTCACTAATTTATATTTCTTAACTACACGTTTTCTGTTCACACGAGATTTTCTTTTTGCAGCGGCAAAATGTTGAACGCGTGGTAACAAGCTAAGGTCCACGAAATAAATTTAGCTTTATTTGAGATCCTCAGAGAAACATAAATTATAAAAATTTACTTGTATGTGTAGCATAATGCTAACAAAACGAAAGTCTTTCTTTATAGGCACATCACAGTTTAGGATTCTGCGAGTATTTGTGCACACAATTAGTTTATCACTTAGTGTTCTATGGTTTTCATTGGAAAGAGAGTAATGATTGATATCTTACATTTTACAGTATTCCAAGTGCAACATCATTACTAGACATGCAAAATTCGCGTTATTATTTGTTAGAAAACTAAACTTCACTTTCGTATGCATATCACGGCACAATATCTTATTCAATGGACGACTTGAAAAGAGGCGGAGCTTCAGTCAGGTGTGGGAAACAATTCCTATCTCCATGGATACCGCAGCCGAACATAACCTTCATTTAGCTGTTTGGCTTCACATATCCCGGATGAGATGCACGACAAGAAAATGGATTATGTGCTTGGAATTTGCCGTTTTTTTAATAACTAGAAAGATAAGAGAGGTGGAGAGACTGTTAAAATGAGGGTGGGGTGGGGGTGGTAGCCAATTAATATATTGCGGTGGTGGGGACAAACCGCGGCGGACAAACGGACGTTAGGCCTACGTGGCCGGTCTCTCTGTTTGCAGTTGCCGTGTGGGCAGCCTAGGGCTTGCACATACATTCGTGTGTGTGTGTGTGTGCGCGCGTGTGTGGACACAGCGGAATAGAGGAGAAAGGCGACAAGCTCGTACTTATGTTATACTTCCTGCCCTCGGGAGTGAATGACGAGTTGTCGACCCTGTGTGCCCGGGAGGCCTTGCGCCGTGCCAGTAGGATGTGCCTCACGACGAGCTGAATGCAATCAAAGAGCTCAAACACCAGCTGGAAGGATTGTACGTCGGCCAACGATCGCGCGTGGATGTCAGAAGTAAGCTACGGTAGGGCGATCGTTAGCCAGAGCACATGAACGTAATGTACATGGTAAATGTACCTCCAAGGGAATTAACATGTACTGGAAGGATGTCGAACTACGGGATGGTAAACATGCTCCAGAGATGTAACCACACTCCAGCACGATATAACACGTACACCAGGAAAGTAGCATAAGCACACTTTACGACAGGTTGTAACAAGTTGTCCAGGGATCAGCCAGGTTCAGTCAGGATGGATGACGTAATAAATTAAATAAAAGAAGTACATCAAATTTTCAAACATATTTAATACATTACCAACAATTAAAAATTCTATAAACAAATTTTTGCAATTAATATTTGTTCGTAATATTGCTAAAACATATATTTACCTTCATTTCACCTATTACTAAAAATGTAATAAGAACCTTACCACTGATGTATGGAAAACAGTGTTACCATACCTACTGTCTTGCATCGGTGTTGTAAATAAACAAATAATTTTTACAGTGTTTTCTGCACTGCCGGGGTCGCATCTCCGACATTTTACACGCACAGACTAAGCGCCAAACAATCACTGCTCACTCTTCCGTCGCGAAAACACAAGATGCCCCTTAAGTTTTTCGGTGTTTGAACCAGCTCCGGTAATCACCTAGGCGCGTGCTCTTAAAGGACGTCGTGACAGTATCTGCAGGCGCGCGCTACTCAGCCGACCTAGCAGACGTCACAAAGGGGCCTCACCAATTCTGTTCGCATGGGAGTGGAGGTTGAATGGGACGGTGGTGCTGTGTACAGTAAATATAGGCCTGTGTATATAGCTATTCCGTAATGGTAAATATACTCCGAGGTGGTAAACATATCCAATATGTTATGAACACTCCAAATATAGCAACACACCATAAGAGGTAAAGGAATAGACCGGAGTTTACTGATAAGGCAACTCGGTGAAAGATACAACATTTAAGGACTATTAAACTCATAATGTGTTAATAAATGTGCTAAAAAAATATTAAGATGTGATACTAATTATGTTGGACATTTTTGAGAGTCAATAATGAACTTTTTTTGACAAGTTTAAAAAATAATAACGGACGTAATAAAAACTGTAACTGGCATCTTCCCTCGAATTACGATACTCGAGAAACATTAAAATTATATCTCGCAATGCACATGCAAGTATACAATCCAAATCGTATAGTTAACGAACGAAAGCGTTTTAAAGACTATTTTGAGAATGTTAAGACACAACTGTGAAATATTTTACCGTTGTGAATTTATCGTTTTCTGCCAAATTCGGTCCACGGCCGGTTTTAAATTTTCAACTTGCGCATAGACTTAAGCTCCAGCGAGGCGAGCGGAATGTGACGGAGCAAGAAATCTCTCGAATCCTTTAATCTTGGCGCGAACCGGCGCCGTCTGTGACCCGGAGAGACAACAGACGCCGGGGCGCCTCGCTTTGTACCCGCACATCCCCTCTCTCCCTCCCTTCCCCTACCACTCGTGTTAATTACAACCGAGATTAATGCGCATTACCATGCATAACAACTGGCAGAGCCGAGTGACCCACATAGCTCCGGAGTGCACGGACCCCTCACCCCTCCCCTTCTCTTACACTTGGCTTGGTCCCCGTAAAGCCCACACCCCTTCATCATGATGTAATAGACTCGTCCGCTTCCCCACCGCCTTCTAACTACATCCCAGCTTTGAGCAAAACTTCGGCAACGGTCACACAAGCAACTGAACAAATTCGGAAGCCATACTTGATCGAACTAAAAACGGAACATGTCGCGTCCCAATGCAATACCAACACAACTTCATATATGTAATTTTGAGATAAATGCAAGATTATAAACATAAATACTTACAGATTTTTGGATGATTATATTGTTATGTAAACACAAAACAAAAAATATGTTGGTATTGCACTGAAACACAACTTCTACTGTTTATCCTCAAGCAACATAAATAGTAGAAATGTTAGTATTGCACAAACCATTACTACTACTTTGCAAAGATGCTAAAAACAAAACATTTTTTGAATGAATTGACATGTTAGTCATGGCACAGTTTTCTTTCTACGTGGGCACGCCGAGTCATTAACTTGAATGTTTCCAACCAATGTTTTCAAGGTGCAATTAGAAAGGTTATTATTGAGTTTGAATTTCCAAATTAAACAGAAAAACTGTAAAAACACACTGGTATCTCAACCACACGCTGAGAAATACCAACAACTTCAAGAGGATAACATAGGATTCTAGCTTTAACGATGTTACTCGTAGTAAATGTTTAGACATTGCATGCTAGCTTGAAATTTTAGTTGGTCAATGTTGTTTACCACCGACCTACAACCGGAGGCGAATAACACGGGGCCAGTGTAAATGCCAAAATATAAGCTTTCAGGTGGAACACCAGCTGCCGTCTTGAATTAATATACATTTCTGATAACTTTTCTTCCTGATTTGTTTCCATACATTTTGCCATGGCAAGGTGCAGGATTTGGCTTAGCAGACTTTAATAAACTACTTTCATAAATTAAGCTTTACTCAGGCATTATTTAAACTAATTTTCATACAAAATGTAACACTTTGGGTGCCAGAACACAACGATATTACACGACACGAAAAAAAAGTAAAAAAATAATGTACACTTTATGATAAAAAATTCAGTAATTTTTCTATATAAGTATTAGATATATTCCTCTATAACAGCTAGGCTCCAAATCACTGTAAAACTTGCTGGCGGTACCTTAAGAGCGTTCCTGTGGGGGAAAATAGTAATTTTTTATTGGTATAAAACAGTGTTAGTTTTGTATATGGTACTTGAGAGTACGTTTTCCTCTTACAAAAAAAATTAGCTGCACCAGTTTTCCCATAATAGCACTTCAAAGTCAAAATCTCCACGTCTTTAGTTCTTATAAGCTGCAAAAACTGACGAACATTAATAAATTACAAATTTCACACTAAAACTACATGTAACGGGTTACTGCTTGAAATTTTTTTTAATTCCATTCCAAAATATTTTTGTATGAAAAAAAAATAGTTTCTGAAATTTTAAATTTTTTGCCTCTTTCATAGATTTTTTTTAAATACAAAAAATATTTTTTTATTGATTTTAAAACATGTCAAGCAGAAGCTCGTGACATGTAGTTTCAGTGTGGATTTATAAACTGATTATTGTTAATTGGTTTTTGCAGCTGATAAGATCTAAAAACATGCAAATGTAGGCTTTGAAAAGCCATTATGGGAAAACTGGTTGAGCTATTTTTTTTTTTCGCGAGAGGAAAATGTGCACCCAAGTAACGTCTTCAAAACTAAGACTATTTCATTAAAAAAATATAAAATTATGATTTTTTCTCAATTATACGGCTTTAAAGTATCACTGCAGCCAGGGGCGGATGATGTTATTGATGAACGCAGGATTTAATGTCACTTATGTAAATTACACCTTCTAATAAATTACTTTAAACAGTTATCCACCTAAATGCATCAAACACACTCGAACCGCTAGCACGACAAATTTAACAAGAAAGTTCTTAAACTTTTCTCAGAATTTAAATAAACACTTATGTTTCCTTTTAGGTTTCTAAAGACATATATTACGCAGTAACAAATTAACCTTCTACTTGAGGAAGGTGTTGTAAATTTATTATTTTACTAAGCCACAACCTTTTTAACTGCAGACGTTGCAAGACTGTAGAATCTAAAATTCGGGTATCTCCGGTAAGATTCGTTTTTCTTATTCCAGTTGTAAGACTCTGGTTCGTGATAAGTGCACGCACAGTAGTTATTCGGCCGGTAGTAATGTTAATGTTTAAGTAAAGCGGGAGGACACACAACAGGTAAAAAAGAAAAAAAAACTAAGCAGGAATTAAGTTAACCAAGTATCTGCTTTTATAAATTTTATCTTTAGAAGAACGTGTAGTGACTTCACGATGTTTCACGAGTAGATGCACTAACTTGCATTTCTGCCACGTGCAAAGAGATAAGGGAAATTTAGCGTGAAGTTCAAAGAGCAGTCTGCACCGCACATAATCTCATTCCGGTAACTGACCCCCCCCCCCCCCCCCCCCC